>JAPDSC010126791.1:0-14418 GCA_026290005.1 Latrodectus geometricus
CAATTATTGAGTCTTCCCTTGTGTTTTTAGTTGCTAATAATTCCAAATATCTTTAAAAAGACATTTTTTTAAAAATTTTTGTACCATATTAAAACAAAACTTTGATATATCGTTGAGAATTTAAGCAGTTGAATACAAACATTATTCTCGAATCTAATTGAGCATATATTTTTCTGATTGATTTTTTTTCTATCTTGCAGTATATTTGCGAGACTCATTTCCAGAGGATCTCCAATTGTAGTATGTTCACAGGCTTGAAAGCTGTCAACCACTTCGGAAGGCCGGATATGACAGCCTTCCTCAAGTTTGTCCAGCAGCAACATGCTTACGTAAGTAGCTAATCAACAATTTCAAGTGTTATAGCAAAATTTTTCTTTAATATTTTCGGCAAATTTAGAGAATTTCAAATTATTCTAAGTGTTGAATTATTCTGCTTCAAAAAATATTATTCGTGGACTCTTCGTTCTAGTCCATCATTTAAATTTTGTCTGAAATACTGTATTGTTTTTTCTTGCTTAAAAATGTTAAATGATTTGAAAGATGATTGATATGAAATTGATTTGAAATTTAATTTTCTATTTTTCTTTTTTACAATATTTTTAATGTTTTTATATCTAATCTATTTGAAAGCCTCATAATGCGATGGTCCAATATTTCTGCTTGTATTGATTCAATCCATCGGTAAAATGTATCATAAAACAACTTTGTTTGGCAATTGTTTGTAGAAATAACATTTGTGCACTAGTAAAGTAGTAGGCTTTAAATTTATTTTTCCTAAATCAGAAAATGCTTTAAGAATACACGTTGCACTGCAGATAAATACTCAGTATTTAAAGCATGTAATGAAGAGATAAAGAACAAAATGAAAATTAATTTTGAATTTATTAAATATGGGAATTTAAAAATTATTTATTTACCTAAATTTGGTGAAAATAATAACTTACAATTTTTGTCATACTGATGTTTAATTTTGTACCTTAATTTTAATAAAGACATAAATTCATATTAGGTCAATTTGAATTTCATCTATATTTGATTTGGTTTATTTTTACATTTTTGTACACACATAAAATATACATAAAAAGTACAAAACATAATTTTATTTAAATCTATACTTACCTGATGCAGAAAACATGATATTGTTTTTTAAGGCATATGATTACAAAAAAGATTTCCTTTAATTTAGAATGAAAATTGAATTATTTCTCAAAACCTTTTGCCTCTAATCTTAAAGAAATATTATTTGTTTTCATTCCTAAAACTATGAATGATTAAAAACACAAAAACAGATGTCATTTAAATAATCAAGCTTTCTGCATAACTAATTATTCTTATTGAAGAAAAATCTTTTCATATGAACAATATTATAGAAAAAGGCTAATAATTTATATTCTTGATTGTCACTGTTTTATATATTTCTTAGATATTCATGTATCCTTTTATTTCGAATGTACAAAAATATCTTTGACTCATCTTGAATTTTTTTAGGTGAGCAAAGTGGGGGTGTTCAGCTGCGGCCCTTCCGCCATGACGAAGAACATCACGAAGGCTTGCGAGACTGTCAACAAAAACCGAAAACTTCCTTACTTCATTCACCATTTCGAGAATTTCTAGCGGAAATCAATTCGAACTTAAAAGGAAGACCAAGGAAAATTGCAGACTTGCCCGGGAAATACAACTATATTTTCTCGGAACATTTTTACTCGAGAATATCGTGAGCTACATGTTATCTGCACCTTAAGAAACATGCGCTCTTTGATGGTAACTTGGATGAAATATTTCCTCCAGTGAACTGTGATCAAGATGGTTGCTCTTAGTGAAAGTTGGCGAGAACTCTGTACTTGTGATGCCAAAATTTTCCCTACCAATTCTAATGAGGGAAAAATTGTAAAAAAAATGTTTTGTTTTAAAACAGATCCTTTGTGCTTTTTTTTTTTTTTTTTAAACCTTTTACCGTTCCTTGTTTTTGTTTAGCAGAAACCTGCATTTTTAATCAGGAAAAAAATAGACTTTATATACTATGACTTGCTTAAAATAGTTGGATGAAGCTTTTATTATGGCCTTTTATATAAAAAAGAATTCAGTCGAGACCTTTTTGTGTTACAATATATATTTCCCTTCACATTTAAATTTTAAAGTAAACTTAATTTATGTTGATCCATTTAGAATTAATAAAGCTTTAAAAATATTTTGATTAAATTTGTATATTTTTTATATCGATTTAAGTTTATTTTTAATTTAATTACGGATGATGAAACTTTTATATTCATACAATGTAAATATTTGTAAATAAAGTTATTTCTTTATAGAATAAATAATGTTATACAAAAAAATACATATTGGTAGCAAAATCTTAGATATTGTGATAAGTACTTTGCTCTTTACATTAAAGAAATTAATCAAAATTATATAATAAATATTCAATAGATTTTATTCATTTACAAATTTACAAAGTGATTTACTGAATGATTGTTTGTTGTCAAATTCATTCTTAATGACACTACTAGTTGTGTAAGCATTTTTAAAAATAAAATCGAAAGTGAAACAATCAAAATAAATTTTCATAATCTTATTTATTAATTTGTTATTAAAAAATCTTATTTAAGAAAATTAATTTTAAAGTGTGTTGTTTAAGTTGTAAATTTTAATTTGTAAATATTCAGCTGCAAACATAGTTTCCATTTGTATGTTTCAGTTCTTTTTGTGTTAATTTATATGCTCTGTGAATGCTTTATTCTTTTAATTATGCATATGAGTAGCCTTTAATTATATAGAATGTCTGATAGTTATTTAAATAAAAAGGTTTTTTATCCAAGCGTCTGGTGCTTTTTGTTACTTAAATCAATACCTAACATTCAATTTGTTATAGTATGATTTAAAGAAGGTGCTCTTTCAAAATATTGTTTGCATTTATAAACTTAATTATTAAAGTATTGTAATTAGAAAAATTACAATTAATTAATTATCAACGGAAAAAAATTAGACTTCAAGAGTTGTTTAAATCCAATAAAATAAGAAAGAAACCTGAACACACGGTGGGAAGCATTTAAAATTTTAAAAGTTTAATAATTTGGACTTTACAAAAAAGAAAACCAATAAGGCTTTAGTCCATCTATGGCTTAGATGTAATTTGAAGTTGGTATTAGTTTCTAAACTGACTCGAAGCAAATATAAATTTATTTCACTGTTTATGTCATGTATTCATGATGAATCAAAAAATAGTTTCAACACTAAATGATGATTAGAAATAGATAATTTTTTTGAGGCATTGAAGTATAGTAGTTTTGGAAGAGTATTTAATTATTGTGTTTTCTCAGGGAAAGACATCAAATAAAAAGGTCACATAATTTGAGAAAGGCAACAAAAGAACATCTTTTAAGGATGGTCATCGTAATCAAGCGCGATAATTCCATATTTCATGTGGAGTTCAAAGCAAAGTAAAATTAAATGGAAAGCTTTATCTTATCCAACATTCAAATCAAAGAACCATAAGATATTTTCAGTGGGATAAATTCAAAAAAAGTAAGTTCACAGTCACCATTTTCGAACTTATGATTAACTTAAAATATCCGCCTACGTTTGAGATCTATTTCTTAAAAGTTAATTTCAATTTTCTTTCACTTTGTTTTAAAATAAATTATGAAGAAAAACATAAAATTCGTGAAAAACCTATTGTTTATTTAATTACATATTGAATACTTTTTATCAAATCTGTTATTTCCTGGTAAATTATAGTGAAATTTTAACAAATTGGTGCACTCTGCAGAAAATTGTTAAGCATTGATCGTAATTTCATTTGAACATAATAACTTATGTGACAATGTTCTTTGAAATGAAGCAAATATTAGAAAAATATTGAATGATAACGAAAACATACTTAAAGGTATAAGCAATATGAATATTTAGAAAATTTTACTGAAAATTCTCAATAAAAATAACTGAAATGAAATTTTTTCATAACATTTTGCTTCATTTCATTGGTAATGGCACTAAAAACATGTACACACAACACTTTCGTAACTATATCTTCGTTACTACATGAGGTATCGTGTTAATATTTTAAAGATTTTGTGAAAACGTTTTAAAAAAACGCATTTGTGATAGTGACGATGTTACCACTTCTTTTCAAATGTATAAGCCAAATAATCTTATATTTATTGATATCAATCAGCATATCATGGAAAAACGTAAAATATACGGAAGTAGTACAGAAAAATAGTACTTTAAATTAAAGTACTATATTTCTGTACCACTTCTATTTTGAAAATGCAACTTTCTGTTTCGTTCTTCAAAAGATAATATATTTTAAAATCCCTGTAACTTTATTTTTAGTTGACATTAAGAAAAAGAAAAAATGATGTAGTCGAAAAACAATTTTTCAACGTTGGTGGATATCTTAGTTTTGTGATATTGACTGGTGAGAGGACATTACAGGAGACTTATTTTAATAAAATAGAAAATTCTCTCTGTATTCTGCATTAAATGTTTAAATTCGTTGGGAGATTACATAAAAAAATGAGAGATGTTGTCCTTAATTTTTTTCTGAGTTTTTTGTGCTATATTATTTAAGCATATCTCTTTATATAATCTCAGAATACCAGTATGTTCCCGGGAAAAATTTTAAAATAAGACTTATCGAACTATAAAAATATTGATAAGGATTCATTTTATTTCCAAAAAATATTACAAAAGTACACACATGACTTATCGATGGTAAGATGAGAATCATACATCATATCTCTAACATGCACTACTAGTGTTTCTTATATGGCTAGCATCTTTTATTTAAACAACTTTCATACATTATTTGATTCATGTATGAGTATTTAGGAAAGCATTACCAACAGAATCTTACTAAAAACTTTCTTTCAAAGATGACACCACAAATGCTGTAAAACAATGATATTTTCATGATTATGAATATATAGTTTGAAAAATGATATACTTTGAGGACAAATATCTATGGATAGTTCTCTTAGTATTTTTAATTTATGAAACATTGATCGTTAAAAATGTTCTTTGTTGCATTGGTTGAAAGGGACTGCCAAATGGATTTACAAAATTCTCAGATTCTCAAAGTTCTCGCTTCTTTAGATTACTGAGACGTTGATCGAAAACTGGCAAATATGGTTTGTTTCTCATGAAAATATCTAAGACATTTTTTTAAGTTTGTGAAAAGGAAAAGTGAGATGAAAATCTGTCATAACTAAGAATCCCCTTCACTCAAAAACACTCAAACATTCGAATCTTCTTCACTTTTAATGAAGTAATAGAGATATGGTGCGTCATGGAAGTTATGTGAGCTGGTGACGTGACTTAGAACACCACCAAGGAACAGTTTTTGACCCAGCTCTTCTGCTTCGACCTCGTCTTGGGCCAGGCCCTCTTCTATGAGCCAGTCTACTAACTGGTGACCCCAGAAACAGCGCTTGTATATCTCCCCTTTCCACCTGAAACGTAAGTTTTAATTTGATGATCTTGTTTACACTAAAATAGTTGAACTTTAAATGAAAGAAACGTTTCTTCATTAATAAAAATAATACATAAATTACTAATTAAGAATTTAACAAAAAGAAAAATAATTTTTTTTACTTTTTTTCACAAAATAGTGGATTAAAATGAAGAATAGTATAACCATAAAATGAAATTTTTCTCATTTTAAATATCTTGTATATCTTCCCTTTCCATATTGCATAATAATCATTATCTTTCCTTTCCATAATCATAATAATCATTAATATAAAATGATTATTTGGAAGATGACAAAAGTTACAGCGATTATTTTGCTCATTTTGTCTTTAAAAATCTTTGTTTAGTAAAGGACATCACATTTTTTTTTTCACATGAGAAACAAACTTCTGAATTGAACAGAGAAATTTTATATTATCGTTAACCTGCATATTACGAAAAAAAAAATATAAACACCAAGTATCAAGCAGATAAATTAACAGATAAAATTAATTGTAAAGCAACCTTACATTGACAACGTATTATAAGTTTTCCAGGAGAATGCTTCACAGATGGATTATGATCACAAGTCGATTAACGGAAACTAGAAAATAGAACTTTCAAAAAACCAAGAGTAATTCCTTTAATATTTTTTGTCATAGTTCTTCACATTCTCTCCTCAGATTGATAATTTAGGGATTTTGGTTTGTAACAAACTGTAATGAGGTAGCTAATTTAACTAGAGTATATGGCATTAAATGAATTTTTGACAACTATTTTCATTAATGGGATATTAATAAAACCCATCAACTTGATTGTTAAACAGAAAGTTTGAAGACTTATCTTTCAAGTACAAACTTAGTTCCAGTTTGGTGATTTAACATATTAATGTAGTTTTATTTACTGAAAAATACATAAGGAGTAATAACAAAATTTAAACGCTTCCTTTAAATTATGCAGAAATCAATATTGTAGATGGACAATAAATTTTAAAAATTAAAATTTCAATTTTTCAAAAATACAATTTTTGACGAAATTTTTCGCTTATATTTCTAATAATTTTAGATTAAATATCGTTAGATTAATGTTTCAAATTTTTGTATGAATGATAATTGACAGTAATATATCTTACAAAAAATTAGAAAGCCATAGCTATCCAAAATGTCTGTCTCTAAAAATGAAGTCTTTAAATTTTTCTAGTAAGACTTTCAGTTAAATGGGAAAGTTTTAGATAAAGCAAAAAATTAATAAATAACTTAAACTCTTAATTTACGTTATGCTACGTTAAACCAAGCTGGCTGCTGAATGATTAGCACTCTCACCTTTATTTCAACAGTTCAATTCTCTTCTCAGAATCGGATGTTCATGATATTTTATGATATTTTAAATTATAAACCCTTTCCCTTCATACTGTATGTGCAAAAAATAACATTTGAGTGAGAACCAAATCTGTAATAATAAATTCAATTTTAATTTATTGATTTTTTTGTTATTTTTGACACACTTTGTAGATAAAGAGGCTTCTTAAGAGATTCCAAATATTTTAAAAGTAATGTATTAGCAATATCTTTTATTAAATGATAAATTAATACACGAAGATAAACATTTTATAGAATCTTTTTCAATGAGTGATTGAGTTTCTTTCATGTGATAATTTAAAAAATATGTACTTACTTTCTGTCCCTCACTAACGTATGTAGACATCGTGAAAAATAATAAGTATAAAATTTGTTGCAAAATTTGACGACATCCGTCTTATCTTCAATGGAAGATATATTCGCTATGACCTCTTCTTTTCCTTGAATCATTTTTCTGAACCTAAATGTCATTAAATAGTATAAGTTATATAAACTTTTTTTTTTGCTACTTTGCATTCTATTTACATGTTTACGTAAAATTACTTTAAACGGAAAAAACTGAGATAATTTTTATATCAATAAATGATATTTTGCTAATAAATACAGCATATTATTTTATCAACTATTAAGGAATATTGTAAATATAAATAATTTTAAACAGAAGTGTCTTTAAGCAAATGGGATGTAAGGGAAAAACAAATTTTATAAGTAAGTTAAAAAAATAAATTATTATTATATATTATTTAATATATATTTTTATTATACTTGGTTTCAACGTAGTAGGCCTTATGGAACAAGATTTAATATATTCATAATATATATCAGGACAAATACACAATCTAGACTGATAGTATTTATCCTGATCAACTTTAAAATTACTGATGCAATAAGTTTTGATATATTCATAGCAAATACTATTATTATTTAGTCATTAACTCAAGTTTTGAACATGATAAACTTTAGATTAAAAATAAATTGTTTTTTATGAGAATGAAGTTGGGTTTTGCTTTGCGTATTAAACTTTAGAATTCAGAGAAAATCCTTTCAATTTGGGAGTCTTACCATTTAATAGACTGTATAGACAAAGAGCGGGCATTAATTCCAAATGTTAGAAACAGAATGATTCCCTGAAAAATAAACAAATATATTAATTAAACCATTATTTAAACACGCCAATTCTTCATAACCCTTTGTGTTATATAATACTCTTTTACAAATTAATTACATTATATTTTTTTAGAAAATACAGCAAATACGTATATCTTAAATAAATTGTATGACAAAAAAATGCAATATTATGTTTTAAAATATCTTCACTAATGATCAATCATTAATGAGCCACAGGAAATGTCGTTTCAAATTAATATTTAATATAACATAAGGTTTAAAATATTTAAAAACTATTAACACGAACACTTTTTATGTTTAGAAAAAGATAAGTATTATTTAATATAAAAGGCGTTTAATTTAAAATTAAGTAACATCCATCTAAATACTAAGTATATTTTAATTAAAAAAGTACATATATAAATAGGTGAAAATAAAATCTTTTGGTATGCTTGATTTATGTTTATACTTTAATATAATCCTTTTTATTTATGAATTTTTTTTATTTCATCTCTTTATTATATTCTTAGACATATTTAAATTTATTCTGTTTTAGAAAGTATTTTTATGTAAAAAGTGGTGCCTAATTATAACCAAATCCAAATTATTCCCATGTATTTTATGCTGAATTTAGGAAATGTGTCCCTTAATTAATTATCGAAACTAAGAGAAATATTAATTTAATTAAAATTTCTCTAATTTTCGATATTTTATTTACATTGTTTAAGTTAAGAAAATATAACCCTGTAAATACGATTTTACAAACAGAAATGGAAATAAAAATATTCAACTCATGATTATAGCTATTGTTCTAAATATAGTTTTTTTACCCCTTTGATAACCTACAAGTTACAGTTTTGTGATTATGAGAATGTGTGAAAATTCTCAAATGTGTCATAACAAAATATTAGTTTGGGGAAAAAGAAATCCATTATTTTTACGTGAACTTTTTGTAACTTCTTTCAGATTCGCTTTGTAAAAAGGTTTAAAAAGTTTTCATGTAGATTTTTAGGTCTTGTGCGAAGTTACGACTGCTGACATGCTGTCAAGTTTGATAATTTTTGATATTTTATAGACATTCTCGACGATGTTGTATCCATGCGAGGTGCATCTTTAGCATCCAAATACCCAAACGGAATCGACGAAACAAAAATTGTACGTAACTGGTTGTTACAGGACGATAAACACCTTTCACAATTTTAGCCACCCGGCTATCGCCGTTACAAGAGAAAAACGAAAATGTATCGAATTTTCTGTTTGTTGTCTTTCATTTTTGAAACCTTGTATTCATAACTGAATTAATCAAACAAAAAACTGCAAGAGGATATTTTAGTGTCAAATGTCACCTTTCCAACGAGCATAAATCTGAAATTCTTTGATAGATACCTCACGAGATAGCGATCACTACAGACGTCTACCGAAAAAATTATGGATAACTTTTTCTCCAAACTAATATACATGTGTCCTGACGTAACGGGGAATAAGATATTAAATCAGTGGCTCTTAAGAAGTACTGCATGATTTCTTAAGCACAAAGGTATTTTTATTTCTTAAGAAAAATAAGGAAAACAAAATAAATGAATTACATTCTACATTGAATGAAAAGAAGAAGAATTCCCAGTGAATTTATATATTTTTTTATTTTACTTTCTATTAAAATTCATAAAATGAGATAATATAAAAATTTAAATAAAATTCTTGAATTAGACAAAATTATTTAATTTTTTGAAAGCTATTTTTACATTTGTTATTTTATTTCTATATCACGTGCAATAAAATATTTAAACATTATCACAGTGCATTTGTATGTACTGAAAATTAAATAGTTCCATCTTTATTCCTGAAAAATTTATTTTTGGTGACTTGAAATACAAGGTTCGAAGTTTCAAAAAGTAAATGAAATAAAATAAAACTCATAGAGTGACCTAATTTTATCTGAAATATTGAAAACTACATATATTTTTGTAAGGATACAAAGTAGCAAGTATAGATTATCAAAGACCAATGTTACAATTGTTTTCTATTCTTTTAAATAAACCTTTCTTAGAAAACTGTTCACAACTGCAAATTACTTTTGTCTAAAATCGCTTAAAATAAATTGATTCAATAATTCTATTTATTATATTTGGATTTGCTTTGCTTCGTATGTAAAACTAGACATTTTGGAATGTATTGAGCAAAATGACATGAAAACTATGATAAATATCAATAATTGGAAATCGACCAATTGTTGGACTATTTTTCAGAAAATTAATAAATTTGCTAATATTGTGCACAAATCGTTTCAAGAAGATTGAACAAAAATTATATTTTGCTATTTAAAAACTAATGAAAAAAGCTTCTATTGTATAATATATTTCAATATTATGTTTCTTCATTTATGGATTATTCTCAAATTATTTGCATATTTCTCAAATTATTTCTTATATCGTACTTGGCCTGAAAACAAAACAGCCTGTAAGAATTCTAAAGGAATCATCACTTCTTCAACTTCACTTTGGGCTACTTTGTAGATGTTGGCGATAAGCCTCTGTAATAAAATAAATGGATAAATTTATTACAAAGCTTAACAATTTAATAACTTTAGAATAAATAAAAATATTTTATAAATACTGTTAATGATAAATGAAATTTATAAAATTCTGTTAGTAAAATTATTGACAGAAAAATATAATTCTACTCCTCTTACAAGCATTTCTTTTATTCATTGAATCGAGCTTTAATATTTAATTATATAATTAAACAAATAATTATATTTTAATTTATAATTATTGAAAAGTCTTAGAAAAACGTGATATATAGTGATTATTATATTAATAACTATTTAAGTTTAAAAAAAAGAGAAATATTATTTTTCTTTTCACATAATAGTATTTATGTTTTAAAAAAATATAAATTTGAATTTAATAAATTATGATACTTTGTAATATGCGTAAACCAGAAAATTTCTACAAAACACAAGTGGATTATGTCAAAATATTTTTTAAATGTTTATAAATTAGTGATGAAGGGATTTCATTTATTTAAAGCACAGGTGTATATACGTAATTTTAACTTAAAACATTGATAATGGAAATATCAAAACCCATTTTTAAAAAACTAGTTTGAGTAATTATTATTCAAAATAGTATTTCTTCAAGTTACTACAATTTTGTTTTAACAATATGTAATGAATGTAAATAATAATTAGTAAAATATTTTGTTTAAAAAATATGATAGCTGTAATTTTATACAAATTATAAAATGAAGAAATTTTAAATTAATTGCTGTTAATCACAGAACATATTTTATTATATTTTTTTAAATCAAAATGTGTGTTATTGGAAATTTTGTCATTATTTTTTGTTAAAAATATTATTGATTTTGTTTTGGAAAACATATCTTATTAATTTTTATATAATAAAATTGTAAAATTGACTACAATTACATTCTTATTCTACATTTCAGTAAAATACTTTAATACTGTTATAAGCCTAAATTCATCTTCATGTCAAAAGAATGAGTATGAATTTCATTTGCATAGTATATTTATTTCTTAATGAATACGCTTTTTTTATAATGCAATGTTCTTCTAAAAAGAGATGTGCTTAAAGTAAATCGTTTGTAGGACTAACCTTACAAGTGAAATTTCTCATTATTACTTTCAAGTTTCCTTCCTAAAATGCACATATTTGTAAAACAAATGAAAATGCTTTTTGTGCTTAAATCAAAATTCTTAAATTTAAAGCTGAGAACATAAATTTAAATAAAATTTATTTGAATGAGTTATACTTACAACAAACATGGTCAACATGATCAATAGAATGAGACTGAAAAACCGGAATGAAGATTCAGAATTTGTTTTCGGTATAGTCACAGGCTCAGTTTTGTTTGCTATTTCTTTGTAATAGAAATCTTCTTCATCTTTTTCTGGCAAGCTGAAGAGACTATGGCGTTTCCTGAAAATCATTTCTTGTATTTTAATTCTAAATGAGAAAAATTCTTTGGCACTCTTTAAATTTTTTTTTATGCACTTAATCATAGTACTCTTTTAAATTGTATTTTATTGTGTGTTCATAACTTCAATAAGACTTAGAAGATATCTATGTAAGTTACGTAACTCAATTTTAAACCTAAGGAAAATACTTGCTTATTTTTTATGTTCTGAGAGAAAAAAATACTTTTAATCCGAAATCTCGGCAAATAAGGATACACAACAAAGACATTTGTTAGGTCACTGAAATTAACTGTCTTATATTGTAAGTTTTCGAAACTATAAGCTTTGATTATAATTAAATGTTAACAAAAGCTTCGAAGCTTATTATTGACTGCTTACAGAATTTAATATAAAAAGCAGTAAGAGAATTTTCGGTATGAAAAAGTAATAGTGTAGTATCTTTGAGAGGAATTCCTATTTACCTCAATAGTTCTATTTCATTTAAACATATAATTTATTTTCTAATTAAATTTTGTGTTATAAAAATTCTGGCCTTAAAACTACTGGAAATAAAGAGTTTGGTTATAAGAACTTTTGAATTATTTTACGTAAAATTCAAAACTAATACATATTATACCTAAAATACGACGAGTGAGAGTTACTTATATCATCATGAGCTAGCAACATCTTAAAATGAAAGTTTGATGGTTTGATTTTACATTTTTGTTCTATTTCACCTTTGTTTAGCAATATTTGTATAGTTTTATTCAAAAAACTATTTATATTCTTTAATTTGTGGTAATTAAAAAGTGTACAACAGTGTTTCAAGATTCTAATAAATATCTGTGTCTTGATGTCCTGAATATTTTATACTGTTTGAATGAAATACTTTATATTTTAATTGCAACGTATTCTTAAAATAATGAATTGAGAAACTGTAATCAAACGCAATATTAATACTAAAATATGCGACAGTTAAATTTCAGTTAAACATGAATTATGTTTATCCAAACTCTATATGAATATACGTAAATAACGATGAGTATAATTCTGGTGTTTTTATAAAAATATCATATTTCAAGAAGTATGATCCGTTTACTATCACGTGATCTACTTCAGAATTAAACATAGTACTATTTGACAACCTAAAGAATCAGGAAGATGAGATATATTTTCAATCATGTGCCTATTTCTTTTACAATAATAATTATTTCACAAAAATCATATAAGGAAACATTTTCTAAGCCAAAGGCTAGTGTCAAGGTCAAAGCTAGGTGTTTATTCAACTGATTTTGAAAAAGTTACGAAATATATTATGAATTTCGATAGTTAATGACTCACATTTTGGTTACTAAACTCATCAAAAGATATAGCAAATAGACATCCAGTTGTAATAGTTTGTTTGATGTTTTATATTTGTGTGTGTAGAGAAGTTCTTAAATTTTTGGATTCGTAGTTTGTCAACTACAGTTACAAAGCATTAAATCCTTAATTATTACAGAAATTAATATCTTATAAAGGACACAATTTTTACATTATTTTAACACTTTTTAATAAGACTTGTACTATACTATGTCACCATGAACTATACAAATGTCGAAAGAAAAATATATAGAAATTTTTTAACTGTTTTATCATAAGCAGAAATAAATATTCTTTTTGACGTCTTACGTGATAATATTTAATCAAGGGTCTTGAAAAAATATGACTCAAAATAATAAATATAAATATAATGCGTCTCTTACCATCTTCCAAATACGCAGATACTAACAATTTTGAAATATTATTTTCATGAGGAAAAATTTTAACTTTTAACTTTGACATAAAAAATATAATAAAAAATTGTTGTCTTAATATTTAAGAGTATAAATAAAATCACTAATATTTGATCAAAAAATAACAAAATGACTGCTTTCTAAATATAAAGATATTTTACATAATTTTAATATATTCTTTATAAAAATATGCATAAAATGTATTAATTATTAAAATATTACTTAAAGAAAAATTGGAGTATTATTAAACTTTTATGAAGAATTCAAGTGTTTAAAAAAAAGAATTAGCTGCTGGTTGAGTATTAAAATAAGTTCACAAATTCATAAAAAACATTAAGAGCATTTATCTTATGTACTTTTTGTACTGAACGACAGCAACCTCGTCAACCTCTAGGTAGAAGACCGGATTGTCAAACTCACATTTCTTATTAAATCCGTTGAAGTTGCCTGAAAAAAGAAATGATTATTGATAAAAAAATAGCAACATTATCAGTATATCAATATTTATACTATGCATGAAGTATAATAATAAACATAGGTATAGCATACCATATTCATTATTCACACACCGTAATTGCTGCCTGATTGACAAGAGTGATTTAGTAATCTCAAATGGATGAAATTGTAGATTGATTAAAAATTTGGTGATACTCTAAAGCAGTGATTCTCAACCTGTGGGGCGCGCCCTCCTAGAGGGGCGCGAGCACACTAATAAGGGGGCGCGAGCATATACAAGAGAAAATGTTATTTAAAAAAAATTGATTAAGTGACTGAAAGGAAAGAACACAAACACACATACAAAACAAAATACATT
>JAPDSC010126791.1:24418-55271 GCA_026290005.1 Latrodectus geometricus
AAAAAACCACAATTTACTTTAATTACAAAAAATATTTTTATAACTTTCGTTTTTGGTAATAAATAACATTTCTTTGGTAATTAATTTACCTATTTCAAGACAATTTATTTCAGCGCAATTGTGAAGTATTATAATGCGCGCTGTGAATCCATTTAAAATGAGAATAGATTACTTTTCTTTATATATTTTATCTGAGAAACAATACTCTTTTTAAAATCTGTTCAATGTTTCATTTAATGGCTTTAATTCATGCAAACCTTTGAAGTACACTATAAACATTTTAAATGCTTATCAAATATGATTGTAAGACATAATTTCAAAAAATATTTAAAAGCAAATGTACTTAGAATAGAATTTTTTCTCTGATAAGAGCTATTGGAGATGTGGGATAAAGTCTAAAGCCCTTACAAAAACAGCATCTACTGCTTTCAAATCACATTTCAGACATGGTGACAACCTTGTATGACATGGTACTGGAACTTCCTTTTCCCAAATTAAAAATAACTTTATATAACTTGATAGTCACACTCTTATCAATATTTTTAGGTTGAAAATAATTATCGATACGACTTGTGCAATTATCGAAATTTTAGGGTAGTATGGTGGTATGCTTTTATAGCAAGATACCGATCAATGAATGAACCAAAGCCTTGTAAAACATTTGCACCTTACGAGCAAATGGATATATGAAGAAATTGTCTAAATTAATGTATTGTATTACAATGCATAATAGTTGACTATTTTTATATCAATTTAAGCAATCGTGTTTCATTTTGCACACACACAATTCGTTGTCGAAAATGTGTATTTCCATGAAAATACATGGGAGATGTGTTCCAGAGTTTTTAATTTTAGTAACAGTGAGTTTTAATTTTAGTAACTTGAGTGTATCAAGAATTTATTCACTCATCACTTTAATGTTCTCTATCTGAGTTCACTATGTCAGTATTCATTTTATTCACTAGATTAACTTTCCACAGTTTCCATTATACGAATTAAGAAAAATAGTCACAGGAAATTGTAATTAAATTATTGTATCATTTGAAATTTTCAATTAATGTTTGTTATTACATTACTTACTTATTATTATTCTACATTCTAAAACATTAACTTACTGTATATATGCATATAGTTTGTAACTAGATTAGAAAATCAGAGTAATGGATAGCCTAAAACAGACCATTCGGCAAATTTACTGTAAGGTATTTTTAGAATTTCAGATGTATTACTTTCTTTGCTAACATAACTAATGATATATTTACCTAAATAGTGGTTGACATTGAAATATCATAAGTGGGAAACTCTTAAATATCTACTCTAAAAGATATGCACGAAAACGGGCTCATTGTAGCTGAATGGAAACATGTCTCTCTTCAAAGCGCAAAGTTTCAGTTTGGTTTGTTTGTCGCTCAACAGTCTTTTTTCCACATGAGGAGCAGAAGCTACTGCTTAAAGTGGATTCATAACCACCACAAACTTCCAAACCCAAGGTGCTATTCCAACCCACGAATTATTGAATCAAAGGCCTAAATGCTGACCATTCGGCTAACAGTTCAGCAGCGAAAGTGTTCGATCCTAACCATTGCTTAACGATTGGATGCAAAGCAGAAGTGCAAAATCCATATTATTTTTCAGGGTGGATGTTTGTGATATTTCTGTTTCCTTTCCTTCGACAAGTGAAAGCGGCACATATTCAATGAAAAATCTTCCAGGTAGGTAACTCACGCGGTAGATACAAAAATATCTTAAAACAGACGTAAACAACCAGGCTGTCCACTGTGGAATGCCAAAGATGTGCAAGACACTACCAAAAACTAAGTGAATCCATCACTTTTTTTTTAATTTTTACATCAGCAGACTTCCTGTGCATAGCTCAAGATGAGTTTTACCAGTGAGTAATTCTGAAGTAATGGATACTAAGTTTTTGATTGATAAGTGGCATATTAAATATTGACATTTAAGTAGTACACATTGTTAACTGAGCTGAAGCCTATGGTTTTCCATTTCGAGTACAGCAGTCCCAATATAATATCATATATCTCTGATGATATTTTTTAATTTTATAGAAACAGATTGTTTCTTTATATTTACCTATATATCTTTTATATTATATTTCAGACGGTAAAAGATGCCATTTAAAACCCATTTTCAATAGACTCAATAATATTTATGATAGCTGAAGTATATAAAGTTAATTTTAAATTTACATGTAATCCTTTCTTAGTCACGACTATATGCCCTTTATCGTTGATTATGTTGACACATTCTGTTCTTTTAAATTAACATATATTTCATTGTTTTCTAAAAGCTAAAAGTGTATTCTTCTTTTAGTATTATCTTCGCAGAAGGACTACAAAAGAAATTTTTAAAAATAATGAATACTAAATAATTTCTTACCATAGCAACCCTATTTCTTATATGCTGAGTTAAAACAAGCATAAATTTTCAAATATTAGAAACCGATGAATCTAGTGTCAGTGTTAAGAGATTAACGTTGTCCCACATGTCGTCATTCTATAGGTTGGATGCAAAGTTAGTGATCATAAAATGGCAATAAACGTGTCAAATGTTCTAACCGCAACTGCTAAGTTAAAATAATTTTATATTCCAATTTATAGCAAATTTCTTCTTTCAGTCATGAGATACAAAATAATAAATTACTTCCTGTGTTTGGTAGTAAAAGCGATACATTTTAGGGTTTTATCACCTTATCAAATGACACAGGAAAACAATGTATCTTTGGAAATTAAATGTCATTCTTTATAAGAATTTTGTAAATCCATACAAGATGAATTTTCTGATGACTTTTGAATACGAAAAAACTTACTATGTAATCAGCTATGGCAATTCTTTTAATTTGTTTTTATTACAATGTATTTATGAATATCTTGCATAGCTTAAATATTCAGAAATTTTTCTATGCTAAAAATTTCATTCATTAATTAGTTCTTTGATAAAAAAATCACATTAATAAATATATATTTTCTTTCTGTAGCACACACTTCCACACATTAGTTACAAATATATTATATGTAAATTAAATCTTTATTATTTTGTTCTCATATTTTAAACGTTTTTGCTTTTTTACCATATTTTCAGTCATTTAATATTATTTTAGCATAATTTCAATCAAGCAGATTGCATTGAGATGAAATACATTTACCAATAATTGAAAGTTAGTGTTTTAACGTAAATTAATATGCATTTAAAAAATTCAATAAACTTTTATTAATAAAGGAACGGTAAATATTTGAAACTAACTATTTAAATACTGTAACATCTAATAACTGTTTGCCTTTGAAAAATGCTCACTGTCAAAAGATTTAAAATTACAGAAGTATCACAAGATATACCTTTTTAAGTAAGGTTACATTAAAAATATTTAACTGAAATGAAAACAAAAACAATTATAGCTTTAAAAATTTAAAAATAAAAATGATTAATTGAACTTAATTTATTTCATAAGCAATTTAAATAATAATTAACATTTAAATTCGTATAGAAACAGTATTTTGAATCAATGTCATCTACCCTTGATTGAGATTTTCACTTAATTAAATATAAATAAAGATATTTAGTTCTTAGAAAATTAAAAATAATATTAAATGAATTGCTATCGATGTTTACTAAATAATTATAGACTTTATTTGGCAACCACTTATTTGCATTCACTAATGAAATCATCAACTAACATCCCAATACTTTTGATGTTTTTAAAAATTTCAAAACTCTTTTTAAAAACTACAATGAGTACATTTTTATGTAAAAAATGAAAGGACTTAATATAAAATGCTTACTTTGTGGAGATCTCTTTAAGTGAACCAACAAGCAAACAAAAACCACGATAAAACTGATAGCTAAAATCACAGTTACTCCAGCTAACTGAAATGTAAAATGCACATTAATTAACAAAATTTCATTAATTTTTTCGTGAATAATAATGTGAAATGAATAATTTTATTACATTTTTTTTCAAATCCTTAAATATGTATTTTACAAGAGAAAGGTATTTTGTTGTACAACTACAAAATATTTTTTGCTTGGTAACATAAACTAAAGTATTGGTTTGAGAAAAGTTATTTCATTGTTAAGTGAAAACAAATTATGTGACACGTTACAACCTCTAACAAATGTAATCATGATACATTTATGGACACCTATGTCTGCCAGCAAAGCTACTAAACATAATTATCAGACAGTGGCAATAAATTTTACGAAATTTAGAATTTGCATGGACGAGTGCTTTCGGTTGGAATTGAGGTTGAACAATACCCGTTTCCTTTTAGTTTTATTAGTGATATCTCCCTTCAACACCTACAAATCTGCAACAAGCTCAAGCCATTTAAATGCTTTATTTTTATGAAGAAAACTATGTGGGCTGTTTCTGTTTTGTCTAACTGCTTGCTTGTTTTTCTTGCTTTCAGTAATCAGAAGCACATACAAATATATTTGGGGAAATATCTATGTAATGGGAACCACCTGTTATTCAAAGACAAAAATCGCATCCGGATTCACTGCCTTACAAGTAAATAGTCTGCACTATTCATGACGCATGTGTAGATGATATTTATGATTCTAGAAGTATTAAACTTTCAAAATTTTTTATTTAAATAATTATAAGATGGATATTATTTTTCAGACCCTGTAATTAATTCATCCTATTTGAATAATTAAAAAATTTATTTACAATTCAGATTTATAAGATTTTATTAGATCTTTTTATTTACAAGTAAGATCTGGCTTGACTTGTGCCTATGTTTTAAAAGGAGATTCTCAACTTTTAAAAATCTTCATAACAGAAATGGTAAGTAAACATACGTATATTTGGACTATTGATCTCTACCCTATTACACTGAGAGAAAGAAACATTTTATAACAAAGTTAGCATCTAATAACGTTCTTAAATGCGGATATTACTATGATTTTTAATAATACCAAATGTAGCTTTGTTCAAACCTATACATTCATACAACCGCTTTTACAATTCGGCTTTCTTCAGGTGATTCAGTCTTTCTGATAATCTAATAGCCCTCCTTCTCTTGACATTAAGAAGCAGAATGGAGTAATGACGTTAGAATATTTTACGTCAATAATATTTTACACCACGCTATTGTACTTAGAAAGAACAAGTTCACTACCAAATCTGAAGGAACGTTTAATATGATCATTTTTTAGAACAAAAGGTAATGCAAAGCATTATTTTAATACGTATAAAAAAGAATAAAATTAGAGAATTACTATGGAAGGTCTTAAGTTCAATCAAAGCAACGCTTAAAAAAGGTCAATATTTTAAGAAACAATAAAAAAGTTAGAGCTTTATGAAAAACATTTTTATTTTCAGCCAAAAGCAATAAAGAAGAAACATTAAGTTTTTCAGTTAAAAAACAAAGCAAAGACCATTAATACCTCCATATTTAGATAACTCTCAAATATGAAAGTGAATTTATATTGATACACGGACAAGTATTATTCATAAGCCTGATATCATTCATTGGAAAAATAATCAAAATAAAGATTTACAATTTTCACAATTCTCACTGAAATATAAGCGATCTGAAACTAATCTATGTATGAATGGTTAATAATATAAATCACAAACTATTTTTTACCACTTTTTCCTAACTTTGTACATTCCATAAAAATATAATAACCTTAAGGAATATAAATCAGCATTAAAATTATGATAAAGATTCCCTAAAACTGATATTTAAATAAGCAAGGTAAGATTATTAATTTTGGATATTATGCTTACTTGGAAAAATTCAAAGCTATTGATGGGGTTACCAATAAAATATACTTTTTTGATACTGTGATGTGATACAAGAATGCACATCAATGCAGTAGCCATGAACGACACACTGAAAAATAAAATGGTATAAAATTACATGCACACGATAATTAAATGACAATGCTAGTAAACGAAATTTAGATCATAAAAATTAATGTTTTGCTACATATAACGACTTTTGGGTCTGGAAAAGTGTTTTACCTGAAGGTTATTAAAGTGACAATTACGAATCCATTCTTCCTCTGAGCCAGGCTGTTGGAAGAAACAAACACCACGGCTGCTGTACCAGCCCAGATGTAGCCGCCAATTTCTCCACCATAATACAAAACTATTTTGAAGTATACCATCCAATGTTTGTGCACATTGAAATTCCATATAATTATGCCACATGAGGTGCAAGCCTGAAATAAGCAATCCATATTTAAAAAATAGTCGTTAACTATAACCAGCTTAGTATATTTGATGTTCAATAATTTATGAAATGATGAAGGTATAAGCAAACCTATTGCACTTATTCAAGAAAACATTTATAATTTTTCTTACAACGCAAAAATTTCCATAGCTGGTTTCCTTTTATCATTTAAGTAATTTTACCTCATGAAAATCGTCTTTTTTTATGTGTTGTTATAATTATAGCCAGATTCGATCTTTTTTTTATTGCCTACATGAAGAACTCATATAAAAATAAATTGGTCTTATTTCATTGCGTTGAAATATAACACCCCAGTTGTTTCTTTTGGGGATCCGTTAAGGACTTTATACTTAAAGAAAAATGACAAGCATTGTTGATCTAAAAATCAGAATTAGAATCAAAATAGATTAAATGTTTGTTTTCCTCTGACAGGAAAATAATTGATGTTTTCATATTCCTCACGTGAAGAAGTACTTACACATGGAAGTTTATATTGACCATAGCAATAAAAAAAGTTTTATTTTCCTTCCAATTATTAATGCTATTAATTTAGATCCATCTTTATTTGTTTTATGAATAATTAGACAATAAAATACACCAGGCACTTTGTATTCATACTGTATTATAATAATGTATATACGGAGCTCATTGTACAGCAGGCAATTGTGTCTAAGTTAACTCATTTTCATTGTTTTTTTTTTCAAAAATCATTCCACTTTAACTTTGTCAAACTACAATTATTCTAAATATTATACTATTGATATTTATTATTGCTGAGATCTTCACATAGTATCATTGATATCAAGACAAATATTCATTTGAAATAGATTCTCTAGAATCATTTACTCTACAAGTATTAAAAAAATAATTTCAAAATGCATTATGAAGGTAATATTCTTAAATCCTTATTTCAAATTTATGTTTTCCTTTTTTTACAACACTATATTTCCATGTGCTTAATTTTGACCTAATTAATAATATAAAAAACAGCCAAATTCATCGTAATTTACAGTCAACAGACGAGATTGACATTTAAGATAGCATTTTTTCCTCCAAACTTCCACTTTATATCAATGAAAAAGCACAACTTCAAATGAATTAAATTACATGGATCTTATCAACATATATATTTTCGAATGTAATTTGATAATTTACATGCGAATATAATGTAATCTAATTCTCTCAGAATTTTAATATTCATTGAATGAAATTTCCTTTGTAAATATACCCAGGAAAGACAAAGATATTTTTATGAATCATATGTTCAATATCACACCGTAGCATGTGCATGAAGCAGCAAAAATGAACATCCTAGAAATTTCAAATTGCAGCTCTTTTCATTACTATTTCATGACCTACAGGACGACTATGAGAAAAATATTTATTATTCTTAAGAGCTGCATTTTCCAATTAAACTGTCTCGTCACCTGATGTCAGTCGTTTTTTCTAAATTCAAGCTGCGTAAATAAATTACAGACATAAAGAAATCACTGTAAATAAAGACGTGGTAGAACAATCCTTCTCTAAAATAGTATTATAAAAATGAAAATAACATCACAACTTAGGATTCAATTTATTTAGACTTGCAGGGAACTAGGAATTACATATGGTAAATAAGTGCTGAAATAAAAATTATATATATATATATATATATATATATATGTATATATATATTTTAGCAAAATATATTGTCAATCACATGGAAACTCTTATTTTATATAAGAATGAAATCAATAACTTTATTTTTCATAACAAATGTCCATGGTAAATGAAATGGTTGTTTATTTTCGATAAAATACGTCAAGAATTTGGAACAACAAATAATTTTCATTTCTTTATTTGCAAATTGAAATTATAAATCTTAAATTTTGATGCTGTTATTTCAATAATTCATAATCCATACATAATTCAAGAATAAGTAATTTATGAGGGAATCATAAAATCTGTTAAATATTTCCAGAAATTCCTTTTGAAAGGAATTCGCATTACGAATTCGAAATTAAAAGTAATTATTTGAAATAAAATTATGTGAATATTATTCAAAAATAGTGAGATACTAAAAAGATTAGAATTGTTTTCAATATTTACCTATCATAAAAAATATAGGCCTTTAAAATGTACTAATTTCGTAATCTATCGCTAAGCATTGGTAAGTTTTTGTTCTCACTTTACAATTAAAACTTCTATAATTTTAATTTTTTAAGAAAAATATTTGATAAATCTTTATTTACCATACTTCCTATATATTAAAGAGTAGAAATAATCATTTAATATGGCAAGTTTAATATTTCAGGGATTTCCTTGAATAAAAAATTAAATTTTCTTGAGCGCTTTTATCATTAGATGGGTGAGGTCGCAGACTTGCAGTAACGCCCAATGGAAGCCAATATTTAACGGTAACAGCTCTGAGACTCTGAAATAGGAATCCCACTTTTCTTCAACACTTTTGCTCGTCTACTGGTACGCAATTTGGACACAAACTATCCGTATTTACCCTCATTCTGTTAGAGACTGTATGCTCGGATCAACATTAACAGCAAGGCACCGCCATGCCTGCAGGTAGAGGGAATAAAGCATGTGAACAAAAAAATGAATGTGTGTGTGTGGTGCAATATTCTTTTTTCTGACGAGTCCCGTTTTCTCTTGATCTAATGAAAAGTGTATTTTCATCTGGAGGGAATGTGGCACTAGAAATAATATTGCGTTCGTGCAAAATGTCAGATTTTGTGGTGGGAATACGATAGTCTATGGTACCTACTTCATTGATGGGCGCATCGAACTCCATAGCATTTGAAATTGAGAGCTGACCAATCAGAGATACATGGATGATATCCTCAGATTAATTGTAGTTGTGCTGAAGCTATCGAAGATGACTTCAAGTTAATAAACTGCAATTGTGCAAGCCACATCGTGCCAATTTATTGAATGATTTCCCTTTGGTGGAAGGAATCATACGAATGGAATGGCCTGCGTGTTCTTTGAACATGAACCCAATACAGCACATTTGGGACATTTTAACTAGACTATTAACTGGACGCCAATCTGTCCACAAACTCCAAAAGAAGATCTTTTGAAGGAGTGAGACAGGCTATCCCAGCCCCTCATTAATATCTAAATTGCCTCGATGCCTCAAATATATTCAACGTATGGGGAAAAACGATTTTTTTAAGGAAACACCTTTTTTTATTTGTTTTTCTCATTCACAATCCCCCCCTTTTGTACTTAAATATCAAATACAACGTTTTTTAGTCATAATCATTTCTTTGAAAGCTCGATTTAAAATTAAATAGAAAAGTGAAGTTAAATAACTATTTATATCAATGTCTACGAGAAATGTTAAAATGAATTTTTGAAAAAAAATTTAAAACACATTAAGGCTCTTTATAACCAAATTAACAAGATTCTTACTTTAAAGCCGTGATGTTAAAATCTCCTTGAATCAGATGAATAGCTTCGATTAAAAATAAATGAAGATTATTTAAAATGCATTGAATTTCAATAGACCATTTAGAGTTATTAGACCATTTAGAGTTTAAATAGACCATTTAGAGTTTAAAGACACCATTTAGAGTTATTTTGCTTCCAAGGCATTGACTAAACAAGATCAACGAAGGTCAATGTTTATATGTAATAAAGGTCAAATTTTCAATAAACGAAGTACTAAATATATATAAAATCATAGCAATAACACCTATAAAAAATCAAACTGGTAAAATTTCTGGCATACCATAAACATTTTTTATCATTTTACAATAGATTTCGGAAATATTTATTAGCAATCTATAAGATAATATAATTAGAATTTAGTCATTTTCGAAATTATTTTTAAACTAAAGAATGTATTTCAACAAGGCATCGTTTACCAAAAATGGGATTGATTGTTTAGACAGTTGAGTCCATGTTAAGGCCATGGTGATTGAAATTATGATTTCGTATTTGATTCCGTACATATTTTCGACATGTTTATATAAACATTTTCAAAAATATAATCTAAATTTATAAATTAGTATTAATCAAGAACAAGCATGGGGAGTAATAACCATTTTGAAGATCTCTACTGATTCATAATTAGAGTTAAAATATCTATAAGACCAATTATATGACATATTATCTATATAAATATATAATCGAATATATTTCTGTAATCTTTGGTACACCTATGATTGATAATTAAAACAAATTTGCATAAAAATAGTGATGAATCCATTCTCTCCCTGATCTTTATGAGAATTATCAACATTTCCGACAATATTACAATTCAGATCTTGGATTTTTTGGAATGTGCACATATTGGTAATTAGAGAAAATAAAAGATAAAATATTATAAAAAAATATAATTGATTTCGAATTCCTAATTTTTTCTAACTTTGTGTTAAAAAAAAATTGGGCAAAATTATTTTACAAATAGTAAACATCGACCATTATTTTAAATTTTTAAAAATAAAATTGGTCTTTTAGATTTTATATTTAAGATAAATTTAACAAAAGATTGAGTTAATAAATTCTTGGGCAATGTTTTATAATAAGAATTTGTTCAAATAAAATAAAATATTGGATATTTATAACTTTTTCTAGGTTCATCATTATCAGATGTAACATTTATTCATGCGTAACTCAAATTGAATAATTTTGATGTGACTTCGAAATTAATAACTAAATCTGAAACATAACATGTAAGACTGCGTGCATGTAATAAAATATTCCAAAAATTATTCTACAAACTATAATTAAAATAATAAAGGTAAACATTGATATAATTTAATAAAGAAAGTAAATTTTTTAATCTTCATTAAGATAGTTTAAAAATACTAAAGCAATCGTAAGATCACTCTAAAGATTACTTTAGTAGCAAAATAAATGCTAGGTTCATGCGCAAGGTGTTTTATCTTGATATTTTAAATGGGATTGGGAATTTTAATATGCTTTGTTAAATGTTTTATTTCATTTCATAGAATTATTCTTTATATTTCAATAAACAATTATATATATATATACATTGCTCTTATGTGTTGAGGTGACTACAAAATAAAATAGAAAATGAATCATCATATATAACCTTTTAAACATTTATCGTGTAAATTTACCTAAGCTTACGCTTTAATTATCAATTGAACTCTCTCTGCTTCTATTTTATGCATATCAAAATGAAACCAAACTTCGATGTTATATTTTTCCAGTACCACATTTATAATACCAAGAATCTGTTAAGTTGATGCAATAGGGGATTATCATTTTATTGCATATGAATTCCATTTATGGTAAACATATTTCAGTGAAACAAAACATTTAAGCTTACCTGCGTTAAAAGAAGACAGGACAGGTAACATGAAGGGTATTTCACAAGCCGTTTCCTCCTGAGGATGGACAACCATACGAATAACTGTAAAAAATCATAAGAATGCAAGATGTGAATAAAATAAATAAATCGTTTGATATATATGATTTGTAAATAAAGGAGTATAATATATACAATTTGTACAGACGTTAACTTAATTGCAAACTTAACTGTCAATTAAGTTTGTTCTTGCCTCTTCACCCCATGTCCAATGACACCAGTAGATGGTTATTCAATTTTATAGATAAAATTCTTAGAATGCATAATCGCTCTCAGATCAACGGCATTCTGTTGGGACAGATTTCAAAATCTCTACCTTTCAAATAGTTCCAAAATCTATGCTTTTTACATGAGGCTGTCTTAATATTTTTTCACAAACAGAGAACTCATAGACAAAAGAAATTATTCCTTCAGAATTTTGATGACAGGCGGAGATTCACATAAAATTTCCGATTGAAACCACATCTATTTGCAATACAATCTATACATTTGCATCAGTTATATTTGCAGAACATTACCCTGAATAATTTAACATTATTAATCATCAGTAAGAAATGCTAATACTTAAAAGGCATGGATTAGTAGCATTAACATTCTCCATTGGGAGACAGATGATTCTGCACCTGACCCAACAAAAGAATATCGAACTAAGAGGGTTTATTGCCACTATAAATAAAATAGGATCGAATTTTTCCTACTAGTATGAGATGGCAAAGAAAGAAGTGCAACCCAAAACTGTTTAATTCGTCTTTGAGAGCTCAAAAATACAAGCATTTGAAAATTACAAAATAGATGCATGTGTTTATTGGCAAGGGAAGACAGCCCAAGTGTGTTGTAATAATTCTAGCTACATTTTAACTCTGATTAGTATTTTTAAAAATTTACGTGCTTCTGGGCAAACAAATTTTTAAGCAAACAAAAATTAGCAAAACATTTTCTGCTTTAAACTATGATTCACAATAAGATGATATATTAATTTCTTATGAGCATTAAAGCCATTTATAAATTATTGAGACGCATATTATCTAAATAATTTTTTTGCTCAATGATAATTTTGAAACACTAATTTGAAAGCAAGCAGTTAATTACCAAAAAGGAATGATTACAATGAGATCCAAACAATTTAAAAAATGTATACATGAATAAATTTCAAAAGAATAAATTTTTATTCATATACATTTTTGCTTCTTTGCAGCTACAGAAGTGAGTTTTACAGTGACTTTACAGTCATAATATAATCTGAATTCTTTCACACACAAAGATTCATCCTTTTATCACAAAATCATTTTTCATTGCTTTAAATTTTTTTTATTAAAATTATCAAATAAGTTGTAAGCATTTTATGAAAATTATAATTTTTAAAAAGACTAGATATTTTCTAGAAGTGGGATTATCAACATTATTTCCTTGATTGTCGTTAAAATCAACGAATACTACAGACGCAAATAACCTGGCTAAAACTAAGTTTATTCGAATAAAATAAAAAATATATATTGGTACATAAAAAGTTCGGTCATGGGAGATCAACATTTTATAGCTCAATGGTATTGAAGTTCAGATTGATCAACTGTCTTTGTGAACATTCACCTTGACTTTCTTCCGTATCCTTAAATGAACTCCTTAGAAATTAAAGTAGAAGTTTTATAGCTTGTTTGCTATGAAATCCAATATTGTTTATAAAGAAATATTTTTGAAAAGATGAATTTAAGTGTACATAATATGAAATAAATTTCTAATTTATTGTTTAAAAGAAAACAAGCTGTGTTTAAATCTTAAATCAAGTGCAATATTTCTTGATCAGAATTTGCTTTTTGAATTTATATAGTTTAAGTTCTAAGAATCGTTATTTGAAGGATAAGTAAGAGGAGTTTTTTGCAAATGAATAGCAAAGTGAGCAGTCATTACTGAAAAAATAAAAAATAAAAATACAGTATTTTGTGCTAAAATATTTATATAGAATCTTAGATCAAGATACTACATGAACTTGATCATTACCATGATCAAGTTCATGTAGTATTGCATAGTCTTCTCCAATGTTTAGTTATAAATTGAAAAAATAAATTACAGTTTTTATATCCCCCTCTAAGAATCGTTCCTTTGCTGATGGCATTTACATTATTTTGTTGTATGAAATGAATACTTTAGAATAATTTTTGCTTTAATCCAGAATTACTTCTTCTTTAAAATATTTTCTTTAACTTAAAAAAACTATTATTATAGTTTTTTATATTTACATCATTAAGCATTAGAAATATTTATAGTGAGATTATAAGACTAAATTATATGTTCCAAGTCATAGAAGCATTATTAAACACGTAGCCATAGACATTTTTTCCCCTTTATAAGACTATAATTTATTGCATTAGTAAACTTTTAGGTTCTACACAAGAGAAGTATACCACAATAATCTTAAAATTTCTATTTCATGAAAATGTTTCCAAAATTAACTGCTTAATTTAAAAAGAAATATTTCCAAAATTAATTAAAATTATTTATTAATTGTATTTTGCTTTCTGTGATGTTTTTGTCTATATTTCGTAGATACTCTTTATTTAAAAAAAATCTGGCAATTCCTTATGGAATAACAACAATTTTGTTTGAGATTTTTTTTTTTCAAAATAAAATAATTAGCTGCATTGTATTACTATATTATGATACCCTTTGCCATTTCTATTCAATTGAGTTATTGAAGCAGCTAACTATCTTGTAGTATCAATTATTACAAAGTAATAATGCCAATACTTGATCCAGCACCCTTATCTCCAAATCCTTATCTTACCGATTTATATAATTATATATATATATATATATATATATATATATATATATATAAAGATATTTGCGTTCAATATTAGAAAAGGCAACAAAACTGGAAATATTTTGTATTTATTCTGGTACCACAACTAAGAACATTGTGATCAGTGTAATGAAGTATATTAACGTTTCCTCTCATGGCGTATTATCCCATTTTTCATTTTCTTAAAAGACGTTTTATTGCACACATAGCAGTGTTATATTCAAAAATCTGCCTTCAGTTATCAGATAAAAGTCTTAAAAACTGTAGCTTACGCGTCGTTTCATGTTTATTTGATATATAAATGTTACATTAAATCATTTCCCTCAAAAAAAATTTCAGTATTTAACATATAGCTTATAGCTATATGTGACCGTCACAGTGAGTATCATGATTTAATATGCTTGTTTCAATGAAATCACTCATTAAACTCTAAATTTCAAAAGTAAATTTCTGTAATATCCCAGTCTATTTTCACTTGTTGGAAAATGACAGTTAAATCTACGAGAAGTAAATAAAACTGATTTATATGACAGATAAATATTTACCAAATGTAATCTACGAGGATGAAAACTATTTTCCCAGCTGAAATACATGAAAAACATATAAAATATAAGTTATCGTTGTACGATTGAAAAAGCAAACGTTAAATATCCGAATATGAAGGAAAGGTCTCTTTACTTACGTCACAAACGATACTAATACATGCTATCCAAAACATGACAGTCTCAAGCTCAGGAACGTATTCGTTGAGTGGAACATTTGGCACCAGAGTATATCTTGCCACAACGAAAGAAGTTGGGAATGCTAGGACACTCGTGATTATCAAAGCAGCACTCATCTGTTAAAAGGACCGAAATCAATTAAATAATACTAAAAAAGAAATACATTTTAAATTAAATTAAATTTATTGAATAGTTCTTATTCATCATCTAGAAGAAACGTTATATGAATTTGAAAAGCTATTTTTACCTAAATAATAAATATCTTTGTGCTAATATAATGAAGCAAACTGATTAAATATTATTGAGAGATAGAACTTGAACTCACACAGACAAATGAACCGAATCTCAGAACTGGCGATAAATAATTTGGTGCTTTTATTTCCCTACAAAATATATTAAATATTTTGTACGGGAAAAACTCCGTTAATATGGTTTCAAAAAAACAACTTCAGTTTTGATTAATTTTTAAAGCATTTTATGTCACATGTAACATTGGTCAATAAATATAACTGCTTATCTTAGCTCTTATACAGTCAAATTTATTTATTTCATATATTATTCTAATAAAGATAATAAAGTTATATATATATATATATATATATATATACAAGCAAATATAACTATGTATTTGTGATTATTCTTCAAAGTAATTATTTTGATTTTTAAGAACTTTAAAATGACACTACTTTACCCCAATGAATTTTGATTTTTCCTTAAATGAACCATATATTTTTCATTTTCTAAGCTTTGAACTCTTTTACTTTCTGAAGCACTTTTTTGAGATTTCAAAACAAATATCATTTGTGTGTAATTTAATGCTACTTAAGTCTAAAGAAACGTAATTGTGAATTACGTATGAAAGTTAAAAGATTGTTTTAAAATTGACTTACAGCAGCAAGGGGTTTCCTGTATTCCTGACCAGACAAGAAGATGGCTGTAGCAGGAGATACAATCCCGTACATGAGGCTGAAATCCGATAATGTTTTGGAGGATTCCGCACCTCCCGTTAACAACCGAGTGATAGAATGTAGGATAATAGGAGTCAAGAACCTGAAAACAAAGCAAAAAGGATGAGACACATAAAGAGCGAAATTTTCAGTCTAGGAATAGATGAACTAAATTATTCGTTTAAAAAGTAATCGCCTATATTCCTAAAGAATGAGAATAAGACATTTTTTGAATAACTATTTTTAAGTTGATATCATTTTAATTTTAACCAAAAATTTTTAAATATAATTAGAATAGAATGTTGATAGTCAATTAATTGTCAAAGAATGTTTAGTTGAATTTGCTGAGATGAAATTTGCGTTACTGTAATTTTTTTCATTACATTGTTTTAAATTTTGAATTATTTAAGTTAATTAAAATTCAATATTGAAAAAAAGAAAATTTCGGATTTTAAGCATTTTCCCATTGATTCGTTTTTTTTTTTTTTTTTTTAATATTTTTTAGAAAAAATTATGGATTAAAATGGGATTTCTCCTATATTTATCAAATTAGTGTTCCATTTGAAATGTCTGAAAGGAACTTTTCCTTTTTTAAAACTTGTTCAGTGATTCTTTTAAATAATCTTTTTAACATTTTATTAAAATTCTTAGACCTAAGGAATATATTAATCATTTTTAGAATTGCAAGGCCTCAAATTTAAAACAACAGTAAATTTTTAAGAAGTTCAAATGTAAAGTATATATAGGTTTTCTATAATAAAATCTTTACACACTCATATTCTTTTATCTATTAAACCGTATTAATACACATTATACATTTCATTTTAAATGAGTTTTCATTTGAAATTTCTTTTTTATATAGTGCATATTTAATTTTTTATAGCATTCTTTAATTCCAAATATTTAAAACTTTATTTAATAATGTTCGGTTAATAAGTAAACTACAAAAATAAAGAAAATTGCCCAAATTATTACAACTCCTATCAATTTTTAATTTTATGATAATCTATGAAACTGTTTAAAATTAAATTAATAATTTTAAATTGATAACTTCTAGGGTTCAGAACAAATTTTCTTCTCTAGAGTAGTCATCATAGTACATATTTCAGAATAATAAACTTCTTACATATTACTTACATTTTAACAACCAGCAACAAACTAGCTAAAACAACCGCTGATGTTAGAAGATATCTTTCCTTACATACAAAACTGAAGCCTAAAATACTGAGCACCATTCCCGGTACAGTTTGAGCCACTACCTACAAACAACATGAAATATTTTTCTTAGAGTGTGCTTATATTAAAATAAAAAATAACAGTGATTTCGAAACAAAAAAAAATAAATAAATAAAATTTTCTATTCCTTATTCCTTTTAAAATGTTAATGAATATTTTCCTTATCAAATGATACTCAGAACAACATTAATAAAGCGCTATGGTAACCTGGAGTTGAACCTTGCTTCCATGTACAGATGGAAACAGATTCAATACTAGAACATCACCTTCATCCTGCATTTTCACTTCCACCCTACATTTTTTAAATAAATTAAAAGTTAAATATGATTTAATGTAAGAACCAGGCCGAAACATTTTGTTGACTCGAAACTGATTTAAGAAATACTACTATCTGTTCAAAAGTGTATTGTTTTTTGATGTGATAAATTATATGATATATTTGAAATTTTAATAGCTGAGTACACTTTTTAAGCATTTATAGAGCAAACTGACGTTTATTTAGATTATATTTCAAATGATGAAAACGAAACCAAATAATGTCGTCTATTTGTTCTCAAACCTAACACAATTTTTTATGCATAGCTAATACTTTATAAATAATTCTGCATTATATTTTTCAAATTTTGCTTCTCGTATATTTATTGAGATTAGCAACAAATATTTTAACAAACACTGAGAACAATAAAGCACAACATAAGATGGCACTAAATCATTTTGTGTACTGCTGTATTGTACTGTAATTTAACTGCTTTGAATCAGTTTTCCAAACTGAGATGTATATAAGATAAATCAATCACAAATAGTCATCGCAAAAAGTTCATTTGAGACTTAAACGCATTTAATAACTCAGTGCGAAAAGTGGATTGCGATGAGATTGATGTCAGCTTATGTGTCGATTACTTCAAATGAACGAGGTTCAAATTATACTTTAGTTTGATTTGACGAATAGGTTTCATTTTGGTTATCGAGATCTGTTTATAATACCCAATTTCATTCTACCGAAGACTTGCCTTATATGTTGTGTCACTATCGAGAAGGAAGTTGTTAAATAAGTTGGCCTTCGAAATTATTTAACTGTATTTTAGTCAGATTAGATATTCAATAGGAACTATGTATGTTTAAAGTTTTCAGAATTCATTGAAAACTACTAGGTCCAATCGAGTTGATCGTCGTGTGTAAAAATGACCATAGAAGGGCAAACAAGTAACTGAAACCTTCCGGGCAAAATAGTGTTACATTTCTCACTAAATCTATCAAGGCTTGCATTCATAGTGTTCTTGTGGCAAAATAGTACATTTTGGATCAGCTTTTAAATTATTGAAAATGAATGCTTTGTTCTTATTTTTAGCAAGCAAGTCTATCACGGTGGTTGCTTTCGGGGTTTTCTTGCTTGTGACGTATGAATATAGTTCATTAATTATTAAAAAACCTTCCGGAAAAGAAATAGATAAATGAATTCTCAAATTTCTTACAAATGAATTCGGCTGTTAAGCAATATATTACGTGGCATCAAAATTACTTCATTAATGTCAAACCAAATTTTGATTCCTGGTATATTTTTCCTAGGACACACACACAAGTGGGCCGAGTTTGCTGTATTGGAAGAAATTCAGAAGATTCCTGAGCATTTAAGGGATACTTGCAGGAAGCAACTACGTAGCACTCATCATCTTTTGTCCAACAGTAGTTACCATTGTAACAGGAGAGAACCTCTTGTTCAAAATTCATTGTCCTACTCATAAATCCCATTGAAGCCAATAACATTTAATACAGTTATTTCGTAGAAATTAAAATTTTTATTTCTCTGAAATAACATTGGTTTCACATCTAATATATCATATATTACTGTTCTCTATCGAGAAGAGAAAGCTTTTAAAATGTTTTATTAGATTTTCATTTATAATTTTTAACTATAAAATTATACATAGTCACGATAAAATTTATACCTTCGATTCATTGCAATTTTATTTCAGGGCTCACTCAAACTCACGGAATGTAAATATAAAATTGGATCTTTTTTTTTAAAAAAAAAATTTATTTTTTTTTATCTATATCTAGGAAAAAACTACTTTATTCAAAGATAAATATGAAATACGAAATCAAAGACAAATCTAAGGGCAGGAATGGATTCAAATTTATAAATGAAATTAATTACTCTTTTTTAATAATTTATTTTTATTGATACAATGGCTATTTTATCACAAATTTCCTACAAAACCTCTAAAACTAGTAATTTGACAATATTGAAATAATTTCTTACTGTAAGAGGCTGATGCAGCACTTTATTCATGTGAGGTTCAAATATATAGTTGAAAATGATCCCCATCCCGGTTGCTATGACAACAGGAGTAGCTTTCAGTAATACTCGGAAAGCTCCCATGAGTTCTTTTCTAGAAACAACTAATTTAGGCGTGGCATTAATCTTCTGCTGCTCCTTCTTTCGGTTTTGCTGTGTTTTATACATTTCAATCAGTAGTTGTCCCAGAGGCACAAAGACCACCAGAGTAAGTACAGGCATAAAAAATAGATAAGTAATCATTTTAGGCCTATAGCTTTTGTAGATCGCAGACACTGTAAAAGAAAGACATAAGACTTTGATAAAGAAATCACAACGGATAGAAAGGAGAAATTAATTAAATTATTTCAGGATCATTTTAAAAATTTAAACCTATCGTTTTCTAAATTTTCTAGATTTATTATAAATATAAACGCGTAAAGTATCAACGGTTACAGTATTGATATTCTACTCAATAGAATCATTTCACCACCAGATGGCGCAATATAAATTTATTATGTGTAAACTACACCTTTCCATAAAGCATGCACAACTGGCTACTATAAAATATATGAGTTATAGAGCTATATTTTTTAAGAATTATCTTATCCATTTGTTTATCTAATTTAAATTGAACACAATAAGAAATAAACTGGAATTTCCTTAAATTAAATTTAAGAAAGCATTTTATTGTGGATAATAAAATATAAAATATGCTGATTTATTAATTTCTGCTAACATTTTGAATTAGTATGATTTATCTAAATTTGAGAATTTTAGTGTATTTTTTTAGTTATGAAATAAATACATGAATTATACGTGGAATTTATGTGTGTCGACGTATATGACACGGCGACAAGAGCACATTAAATATTCTGTGTGTGAATTATTCTATATCCTTTCTCTATTGTGATTTAGTGAAGAAAAAAGGATACCCTCTCAGATACCGACTTCATAACTTTACCGTAGTTCAAATTTATGAGATAGTTGATCTGAATTCAAGAACTCCTTTTAGCAAAAATACCATTGTCTTAACCTAACAAATTACATAAGAGTAACGTGATGTGATATCGCATGAACTGAGTTTATTCTTTATCTAATGAAAGAAAGTAGAATCTCATGAATTTTAAGAATATATAATCCCCATACAACAGTTGCTTCAGTATTCTTTCTTATAACATAAGCAATCCTTACTATTTATTATTGCCCGAGTAAGTTAACCTTATTCAAAGAAAGTTTAAACTTTAATATCATTTATAAATAGCAAAATAATTTTCAATATTTATAAATCGCTGATAGTTTTCACAAATATTTTCATAATATTTGCAAATAATATTGGTGATTTATTTTATTAAAGCTGAAGCAAACAGTAACTGGTGTCTTCTATAATTTCGAATTAAATATCTTAATGATAAGAGAACGTTAACACTCCCCTTATTATGCTTACCCAATAAAATAAATTCTAATTTTTAAATAAACAATATTGAAATTACACGGGAAAATAAAATTTATGAATTTATTATCGTCGCAATCAGCTTTTTTTTTTATATATAAAGCATATTCAGTGTGCACAAGTTTACTGTGAATATTGTGATGATATTCAAAGTAAACTAAGAAAGAGATTCTAATTGATAGATAAGGTTTATTAAACATATGACGCAAAGGATAAGACAATGAAAACCAGCAGGCCGGAAATTGTAAAATTTATGTCTCCTGTCTTTATAAGAAATCAATTTTATATATTATTAAATACTTTCATTATATGTTTAAAACACGGAATAGCTTTACTTTATTAATTTGAGTTATTATTTTTGCCTTTGCGGCAAGCTATATATTTTCATTAAGCTAATATAAGCTTTTTCAGGAAGTCATTTTATTCATAAGTTTCTATGAAAAAGTAAAAAAAACAGAGCAGTTGGGAAGTATTTTAAGTTATATTTGAATTTTGGTGAAATTAGCTACCAGGTTCTGTAAAAAATAGGAAATTATAATTTATTCGTTGTAAAGTAACAATATTCTCATTTATGTTATTTTATTTTCTATGAAAGTGCAGTTCCAATATCACCTGCATAATGCTCATCAGGTTTTAATTTATTTAGCCAATTAAATACTTTATGTCATTGAACTTACCAATAAGCACAGAAATGACATCACGTTTCTTGAAAATTTGGCAGCGCTTAGAAAATTTCGTTTTTTATCAGTGTTTAAAAGGGTACTCTTTTTTAAATTTCATTAAAAATTTAATTCTAATAAGATATATATATATATATTATAATCTTCATATAGAAATGAAAGTTTGTGAAATGAAACATAAGTTGATGTCTGCAATAACTCTATTTTTCTTCTTTTATTTGGAAAATAAATTGCTTAAGGATTTCAACATTTTCCAAATAAATAATTTACTTAATAGGATGAAGCCAGACATTCTGAACTTAGTAATATATTTCAAAAAAGTAATTGCATATGGTATCTATAAATTTATTCTTTTATTTCGTATTTACTAATTTAAAAGCAGATCGAAAACCCTTTTTATCCAACAAATTTGAATCTTATCCATAAGTTCTTTGTGCGATATAAGAAAACAAAACGAATGCAATCTTGAAGAAATAACACAATCTGAATTCGAAAAATGTTTTATAACGATTTCTTCCGACTATAAATTTAAAAAGACACTAGCCTGCTTGAGCAAAGGTATTAAACTAAAGAACATAATTCTGCAAGGAAACAAAAATAATTGGAAATGTAAATTCTGAGAACTAAGAAAAGAAAATTCAATGGTTTTTTAAGTAATTGAATTTCTAGTAACCGAAATTTAAAATGTAATTTAAAGTTCCCCTTAAATCATACAAAAATGTGCCATATAAAAGGAAATTGAAAAAAGAATTCATAGTAAAGAAGTTTTAAGGGAAAAAAATCATTAACCATAAATATGAGTATAAAAGATTAACATAATGCTAAAAATGTTTGTAATCACGGAAAGAGAGAGTATCTTTTAGTTGAAAAGAAGAATTTTCGTTACATAATAATGCTTTTCAATTTTTGTATTTCAATACTCCAAAAATTGAATTAATAATATTGTCATTAAATTTGACATATTTATCATTGGTTGAAACGCAAAATGGGTCAGGGATATGATCTAGTGAGATTTTTATCCATTGGATTGAAGATAAAATAATTATGAGACATTAATGAGCGTATTATTAAAAATATTACTTAAAATTTTTGAAAAATGCTCACAAATTTACATACAGTGGAAGTTGATTAATCCCTGTAAACTTCGCATAAGTAAATTCTATTTAAATAACGTTCCTCAATCGAAACTGAACTCTATACTTTCTGGGCGTGAGTTCAAATTCAATGTAAGCATTTAAAACAATAAAATATAAATTTAATATTTTCCTTGAACTAAAAATTATCAAGGCCATCCAAATAAAAATGGTGAAATTTGAAGACAAATTTGTGTTTTTCGTAAGCTAGGACACAAAATTAAAAAAAAATTTAAACATAACTGTTTTGAGAGGGAAACTTGAGTCCTAATGGTCTACGAGATAATGGATTAACTGTATGAAAAATTTTGATTTTGACTGGAGAACTAAATTTCAACATTTTGGATCACATTGTTCTCTGCAAATTGATACCACTTTCCAGTATTTTTTAACAGAAAAAAAGACATTTTAGTCACTAGATTAAAGAACAAAATTAAAATGCAAGTGTTTTTCAGTAAAATTTCTTTAAATGTCTTATTTTAAGCTGTTTCTGTCTTTAAAAGTCACAAAATTCAGCTTACCACCCACAGACTGTTATGCCATGATGATCAAATAATGAAATCAACACCATGACATGTAATGAGCGATTGCTTTCAAAGCTTATAAATCACACTTGTGTAAAAAGATTATTCAAAGTTTAAATTCAAATGATTGTAGACATATTAAAGTTTGAAACAACCCCACACACACTTGAAACCACAACACTTCGGATTAGAGAAAAAAAATTCCATAAAATTTAATTTCACTTTAAAAAAATTAGACATATTTACCTGCTATACGTACTACCACATTTTTTATTTAGTAAATAATATTTAAAGATGTCCTTTAAAAACGAATGAATTATAAATATAATAGTGTAACAAGTAAGTCTAATTTAAAGTCCAAGGTTACATGTATGCTCAAATAAGGTGATTCACTGTCTTGTATTATTCATCCAATTTTATACATTGCAGTGGGAATAATGCGTAAGATTTGTTTTGAAAGTGAGCTGTAAATAAAAGTTTATACAGCAGTACATGAAAATAGCTTCCCACATTTCAATATATAGAATACATTACTGACGTTCGAAATAACAATCATTAAATTTCATTGTCATGAAAATCGAATTGAACGGACATAGTTTTGTTAAGATTAAAATAATAATGAAAATAAATAAAAATAAAAGAATCTTCACTGGTTGCTTCAAGATTAAGGTCAGAAAAACGTGACTAAGTTTATTTTATTATAGTCTACGATTTATGAAAGAAGGTTGGGTAGAGTAAATTACTATCTTTATTTCCAATATTTAGCGATATTGTCATCAGTAATAAAATGAACTGCCTTAACATGTTATCAAAGTCGAGCGCAGAATTTTTGCTTCATGACTTTTAATGATGTTAAACATACATTTATTATAATGTAGTCATGTGGAAAATGTTTTTCTTTAAAATGTTTGTTTTATTGCTTTTATGCAGAATGTCAATAAGGAAGATAAAATATGTCTCCTTCTAGGCGAAGTCAAACAAATATGCTGAATCAATAAATTTAACGATTGCATTTGCATAAAAATTGAACACACCAGCACCTGCCGCGCTTATCTTGTATTTGGGAGACTGCACTCATTAAAAAGTGAAATGTGTGTTTTTCATCGCTCATTATTTTTTAAATATTCATTTATTACCCATCATATCACCATAATAACTAAGCACATAGCTTCCACTAAAGGTGTATAATTCATGTTTTAAGACATTTCAGGTATTATTTATTTTTGTGTTTTCTTCTCCAGCCTTATTTTTCCCAATTTTTTGATGAGTCACAAATTTTTAATTGATATTTTCCATTTTCATCATAAATTTTAAGGATCTAATTTTTAATTAATATATATATATATATATATATATATATATATATGCGTGTGTGTGTGTTGAGATCACAGTATGCTCAAATTAATCATGAGATGATGTAGTAAAATACCTGCTATTACGATCGTGTAAAAAGTGACTATCAAGAAAACATCAAATCGGGCATTGTTTAAATGACTCAAAAAGAGGAAGCCTAGAGAACTTCCAAGTACTCACCCCGAAAAACGGAAATATAAATTCATTTAAATATATCCTTCAATTTATCAAATAAAATTGTCTTAACTGTATCTCTGAGTTTAATATTTCATTGATTAATATTTTATTTTAATAATAATTAATAGGAAGAAGTCTATAAATGAAATGTAATCTCTTTTTTGTACAAAATCTCCCCATTTTATGGAAATAATGTTTTTGGAGATTTTAAAGTGAGAAAAATTTGATTATTGTGCTTAGTTAGTTGCGAGAATTTGATTTACCATGATGTAGTAACATTGTTGGTCAAATAGAGAAGGTGACCTTGACAATGCCATTATTAATTGCCTTCGGATCTAATGAGACACAGACTAGGACAACTTTAAGCAGATACAATTGGTACACTGATGGTACAATTCCAGTATTATACAGGTTATGGGAATCATATTTGTATTTCCTGATTATATAAAGAAATATATAGTATGAAATGTTTGCTATTTCTGCCTGCTTGTCTAATGTCTTTTTTTCAGTCATTTCTTGAACATATCTATTTTCTAATCCAAGTACACATTTAAAGTTAAGTAATACGAAATATGAAAACTGTAGGTTAAAATTTGTAATCAATAAGTGTAATATAGTTCCTCAATCGCATTGTCACTTAATTTTTTAAATGATTTCTTCGTATACAATATCAAGGAATAATGATGATCAGCGAACTTTCATTATTAAGTGACCAAAATCTACCCGCTAATTCCAAAATATATTTTAAACTAAGTTTTTTATTTATTTATTTTTTAACGAAAAAGAGATTTACATAGAATAATTTGAATATACTAATTGACAATTTTATTCAATATATATATACAATTTTCAAAAAATTCTGTTTGAAAATTCCCATGTATGTTTTTTAACAATGTGAAAGTGAAACAAAATAATTTATTTCACTTCAATTTAAGTGCAAGTTTTTCGTGTTAATTTGATTTTTTTTTCAGATTAATCAAATGATCTTATTTTGCAAATGAAAATATTTATAGCTTGATTAATTTTTCTGAAAAACATTTGTTCCTTTACATAAATCAATTTAGATTATTGGAATACGTTTTCAATTGTCTATTCTTGTTGATCAACACCACTAAGCGCGGACATCTGCTTCATAAGTTAGTAATCTGATGAATCGATAAGATCGATACCTGAGTTAGTATCCTGTTCTCTATCCCACCCATCACAAGGGGATGAATAGAGTAGAAGAGATATTAGACACTATGGAACAAAAAATGTGCCATAGCCATTCATCAACGGTCAAGTGTCGAACAAATAATGAATTTTCAACTTATTTAATTATTTTTTATAATAAACACAAGATTAATATTTGTGAGTATAGACGTTACGTATGGTTTTAGCAATTATCAATAAATACTACTTTTGGTGGAAACAATTACTATTTTACAAAACTACACTTGGTTTATTACACTTTTTGTAAACTAGGGTTATTCCAACCTCCATTCATGGGTTAAATGGAATTCTAAGTTACTGCAATATCCATACCTGAAGTGCAAATTGAAACACTGAAATTTTGAAATGAGATTCAGAAGATTGAGAAACATATTTGAAATATAAATAGATTATCTTGATGCTTCAATTTGCAAACAATTTGGTGATTACAATTACGCTTATTTAAATGAATATGCGTAGGCACCAACAAAATATACTGAGACACCAGCAAAATATGTGACAGTGAAAAATATCATGTTAGAAAATAGGATTTACTAGTTATTTTTTTGAGACATTTTGTTGCCGTACGATTACTTGTTGCACTTGATAGCTGAATTGGAAATCTAAGGCTTAAAGTTTATTCATTGCTAGTGTCACTAAGCTGTGAGATATTTCAAATTGAGAACACATAATGTCACTAAACTGAGATGTTTCAAAGAAAAGGCGGTAACTCAGACTTCAATCTTATTATTCAACATTGTCTACGTTTAGTTGATTCAGGTCTTCATATAGGCAGTTCCTTTATCATAAGGTAATTTAATCATCAAAACGTTTTCCTTAATATGCATTTTAAATATCTTGCTTTAGTCATGAATTCCGATCACTTAGTGTTTTTTATTTTCTATTCTGACACTGAAGTCATCTAACTCATACATAATCTACCCAACACACATATTACACACCGATTAAACATAACAGGATTGGCTTTTCATTCTACGAGTACCTTTTGTTATATTCATTTGTAATCTATGAGTAGAGACGCATGAAGCTTTGCACATTTTAATATCCATGAATAAACAATGAATTTAAAGCTATAATAATATTATAGCTATTGCTTTTCGAAGGTTTGGATAATGAATGGGCAGACTATAGGCCTATGTGATAAATAATAAACAAAATAGCATTTTCATTATTCAACAATGTCCGGAGTGAAAACCAAGAATGTTCATTCTTTAACAGACCATCTTACCACTAGACTGTGGTGAATGTTCTTTATAAATTTTACAATATGCGTTAATTAACTTCTTTGTGCACTCTATGACGATTCCCTGTTCAAGAAATGTGATTTAACTAAATGTTACATTATAGAATGGGTTTCTAAATTCCAGAGGTAATGTAGATGTCTGTCTCATGAATTATTGAAGTAAAAAATAGAGCAGTCTTCATTCATAGACTAGTTCTACTAAAAAAACTAATTTTTCATACATTAACATATTCCATCTGAAATTAATTGACTTGTTTACCTTTGAAAGTACTTTCACACATTGATATTTTGTTGATGAATTATTGAACTTATAAAAAAAAATATTCAAACTATTCTAAAATTGATTCACAAAAATGTTCTTTACTCACTGAGAGGGTTACCAACAGGGAGGTCATTACAGTGAACACAGAAGATCGCCAGAACGCCGGCTATTCCTAAGTTCCCAGTCACCCAATATGACAGGAGAGCGACCAGGACGAAGACGAACAGCTTCCCTAGAAAGAGGGACATTAGTAACTCCCACCTGATGTGAGTCAAGTCAGCATCGGAGAGTGTGAGACAGATGATGCCGGGCATGCCTACGTACGATACGAAGGCATTGGTGCCTCGTCTGTCAGCTGCCGATAATAACTGAAATCTCGCCACTAAATACCTAACAAGAACAATAATTAAAAGCACAGTTAATTGCTTAAAATATAATACGAAATAATAGAAAAATGTATAAATTGTTGAACTCATGTAATGATATTTATGATTAAAGTAATATCAATAGAACAATGTTTTAAATAATGTTAATTTTATTCGTCAATCCATTTTACGATACCATTTTATTTTGACGCCAATATTAAGGCAACAAAATGGAACATTTTTAAATCCGAATCTAAATATTGTACAACTTATCTGTTGATTGAAAAAATGAACTTCATTAAACATAATGCTGAAAATACTTTTGAGCAAAAAGGCTTATATTTTAAATCTATTATACAAAACTTTTATTTATCTTTAAAAGGTAAAATTGGATAGTTCCAGGTATATATTAAGCTGTTGTATCCCCATCATTTACTTACTTTAAGTGAATATTGGATGAATTTGTTAAAAAGAAAATCTTTATTTAATGAGAGAAAATGAGATTGAAACTAAATATAAGATTGAAGCATTGGCTAATTATTAGTAGATCGTAGTATTAATTATATTGTACTCATCTTTACAGATTTGTCATTAAAGATGAGTATGTTGTGGCAGTAGAACTACTAATTGTAGTGACTTAACATCAGTTAAGTAATTACGAATGTCAAGTAGTATTAACTGAGAGCTGTATTTCAAAGGGCCACCAATAGTCGTAACTATATATTATTGTCATAACACTAATTGTAACATATTATTATTGATATTAAGTTGCAAATGCTTTTTCGCAGAGTGTCTTATAGTAATAACTTCACAACTATGTCATAATACGATTATGAAGTGTTATTGAATTAAAACATATGTGGAAGGAAAACTTCTTAAATTTTGCGTAGCTAGTGATATAGATTTACTAAAACTAATATACCTTTGATATTTGTAGTTAATGCTCCTCAATTGGTTTGATGTGATATTATCTGAAAATGTCGACTTCGTCATTTAAGCTTATTTTAAAATAAAGTCTTTATTATTTGTAGCACATCCTAGTAAGTGATCCGTTATCCAACTGGTGTAATCCAGGATCAATCCAGAGTGGAGAGAAACCAGTTTCCTCATAAAAAAAACCCTAACTGGTATCAAAATTATTCAAAAAATGTTAACAGATGTTATTTTAAAAATCTCAATTACATATAAATTGTAAAATTTTGAATTTCCAGACAACGTATTTATTCAATTTCCTTTCAAATAGTTGGGAGAATAGGTGTGCTTTTGCAAATAAAAAGTCAAATTGAAAAATTAAAGATACATCTTTTGAAAAGCAGTTATAACTTAACACTTACCCAGCTGCAATGATTAAATAACTCTGTGTCAAAACGGGATAAAAGTCTTGAAATGTGTAAGATGAAGCAGTGATGGAATAGTTGTGATGATTATGTGGAAATGTATAGTTATCCTAAAAAGAAAATGAAACTATAGAAAACTCAGTAATATATTTAATAAATAGATAAATGTAGAGAGAAAATTGTATTCTAATGTATAAAATTATCTTCTTAGAAAAATAAAACGCATGAGAAGGAGAAACAAAAAATCCTTTTAGAGCTAAAAAAGGAGGAGGATTTAGTTCAGTAACAATAAAAAATACAAAATACATTGAAATCAGGATTGAAAATTAGCCAACCGTGAATTGTATGTATGGAAAGCTTCCTCTCAAGGTGTCTGCTGAGTCATTTATCTTTTAAACAATTGTATCGAAAATTGTGACATTTGTTGCCCATTGAGGAAAGGTGTTGATCTTTTGTTTGGAAGAATCAATCAAAATGCAAGCTCATATATCAAATTTATCATCTGATTGCGGTGCCAAATTATATGGATGTTTTCAAAGTTTAGTAGTTTTAGTTGGAATCATAGATAATTTGAAATTTGATAATCTACGAATCAGAAATTTAAAGCCTATTCAATAGACACGATGTCCGCTGCGTAGTGTGAAAACAGTTATTTGTAATATAAAGAAAATTATAATAACAAAATTCTGAAATTCTATTAATGATTTTCAATTAAAATTTAATTAATTTGAATTGGCAGTATGTAAAAATTATTTTTCAAAAGGGACAAATTAACTGGATTCTAAAAGATGTGAATTCTAAGCCATTATACGTATTTATGTCTAGAAAGGAATCAAATCTCTCTATTGACTAGAAAACTGACGATTGAATTGCAACTCATTCTCCAACTATGCGCAGCATAGAGTTTCATTTAAAATGTCATTTATCTTCAAAAGAAATAGAAAAACTCGATAAATGTTTACAATAATTAACAGATATGTTTTTCTCTATCGCAGAAGCTATTAAAAAGCCGTAAAGTTGTCTGATATTATATACATTGACGTAAGACAAGACTCGCAGCTTTTCCATCTTTAACAAATTAACTTTGTCAATAGTTAAATTTTTATTTTCTCATAAAAATTTTTAATATTATCTATCTCATACATAAAAATAAAATTGATGAGGAATCTCTTATATTTAATCAGCAGTTATCATCATTCTCTTAGCAGAAATGGAGTTATTATCATTCTTTTAACAGAATGCGATTATTAATAAACAAAAGCACATACATTTATTTATTCTTATTTCTCAACTAAAAGCAGTTTATTGATATAATACATTTAATCAATATATTAGTTCAATATTCATCTTCTTATATAATTTTCATATTTATCACAGTTAATTTCCTAATTTCAAAGCATACATGCTGTTAATCAAATATTTTTATACGGTATATTAATGATATAAGCACATTAACTATACTTATTTCTAAAGTGAAGTTAGTTTAAATTTGTTTATTTTACTAACATAAACCACAAATTATCTCTTTCTTTAATAGCAATCATCCCCGAATTCTAGTCAACAACTTTTCATAGCATTTTTACATTTATTTTAAATTATATT
>JAPDSC010126791.1:55371-76689 GCA_026290005.1 Latrodectus geometricus
CTGGAATATCACAATCATGCTGCATTAACTAATTATTATTGCAGAGGATAGCGGGATAATTAACTTACATTATTTAATATTGCAATCGAAGTATTGCAACACTTCAATTTTTACTGTAATGGATGCTGAAATCATTAAATTTGACATTATGGCAATTTATAAGGAACATTATGGTTGTTATAAATAAAATTGCAATATCCCTAATTGCTTATAAAGTATACAATATTATAATTTGAGGAAACATTGCGTTATCTTTTTAATGAATAATTTTATTTACAAGTAACAATTTGATTGATCTTATTCAAATTTAAAGCTAGAATTTTTCAAAGATTTGTGATGTGAGAGACTTGAATAAAAAACGTTACATTTTATTTCTGATTCCTTGTTCTTTGTCATAACAATATGAATCAAGATATGATATATTTATGTTACTTTTAGCACAAAACTGCTTTCTCTAATGGCGGACGTTATTGAAATCTTATAAATGCTTCAGCTTTTTTTCAATGTTCAATTTTGTATTTTTTTTTAATTATTGGATTTTTCGGAAAGTAATTCCGTTTCATTTGAAATTGAAAAACGTATAACAAATAAATACTTTATTGAATTGTATATTGTCATTTCTAGTTCAATATCTTTTATCATCTTTCTGGTCGAAGCATTATTTCATACTCATAAAATGATTGGTTTTCACTAGCAAAAAATTGATTCAGGTGGAAAAAGCGAAATGACTTTCCGAACAATTCAATATTTTTTGTGGATCATAAAAATTTTATATAATTTTTTCTTAACAATATATGCTATAGAATACTGAATGAGCACATAGTGGCTTTATATACTAACAATGTATTAAATGAGCATACAGGCATTTACGTTTGCATAGAACAGAAAATTACAAGATCTCTCTTTAGGATTTAAAATATGCCATTTTTTATGTTTCATTAGAAATTTAAAAATATTTGTCTTTTCAATTTTATACATAAGGACTCCTTTTATCAAGGAAGTATCATAAGAAATAGCGTCATATTTTTAACAAATGATGTTGGTCATGTTTTCTAATGAATTCATGGAATACGAGTTCTACTTTTACATCTAATGCAAGCATATTGAAAAAGGATAAAATTTAAATATTCTTCATTAATAAATGATACAGTTGTAGGGGTTATTAAACATGTAATTATAAATAAAATTATATGTTTAGAGTAAAATATGTGATGAAAAGTTTACGAAAAAATGAAAAGAAGAAACATTTTGAAAATGCTAAATAATTTTAAGATAAATGTAAAAGAATAAGAAAAAAATGCATTTTATTAGATAAACTTTAAGATATAAATTACTTATTGACGTACATAAGTTTTGTTTACTCTGAAATTATTCCAGACAGCAATGACAATGCAAATAATAATACTAACATCATGACAATCACGAATTTAAGAACTAATTTCAAAATTTTTTTTAGAATCATGCAAGTAGATTACTTGTAATTTTAATACTGCTCTTTAATCATAATTATGTCATTAAACTTAAACTATACAATGAGTACTATGATCTTGATACTTGTGAAATATTACACTGCTGGATAATAAAATTGGAATGCTATGAAGGTAAAAATAAAACAAAGATCGTTATTTTATGTAAATACAGTTTGGCATGAAGACTAAATTACATTTCACGTAGTTAGGTATTTTACAGGAATACGAAATTAGTAAAAAAAATTCCCACCCCGGCATCAAAAACGACCTTTACCCATTAGGTATGTGCTTGGATGACTGAAACAGAAAATTCATTCTATGTTTCTTCAAATCTTTGCCGTAATTCAAGAACTGTAGTTGCTGGAAGGGGAGGGTAGATTGATCCTTCAGCAAACCATGACTAGATATTTTCAATTGATGAAAAGCTGAAAAATATACTGGCCATGCCAATAATCTATTCTCTTTTTTGTCAAAAAAAGGGAATAGATTATTGGCATGTAGATTGATCCTCAAGTCATTTTAAGATGGTCTTAAAATGACTTGTAAGATGTGTTCTTGCATTATCTCGTTAAAGGGTGACGCTTCCGAAGATTTAAAAATAGGGCATTGCCATTAGACTTAAGAAATGTTCTGACTTCTATTGAAATAAATGCCGGTCAAAACTAGAAATTTTCTGGAATTCTGACATTTGCTGGTAAACATTCCTACTTGTTCTAGACGTAACACGATATTCTGATAAAGCTTTGACATTAAAAAGTTATTTTTAAATGTGAAATCTCCTACACAATTTTTTTCTAAGTTTCAGTAATTGATCTTTCACAAATTGTATAAATGCACTGAAATATGAATTTGCAAATTCGAAGAATTATTCTTTAGTGTGTTACAATTTCAACTCCCAGCTAAGCATAATATTCCTCTAGATATTTCATATTTTTTGACATATTTGTCGTGTAATATATAAATATGAAAACAATATACATGTGTCTAATACCAAAGTAGTTCAATTACATCCAAAAGTATGTTACTAAATAAACTGCTTGTTGTGAAAATTTCATCATCTAAAAGGATTTATAAAAAATGGGCAAATGATAGATTCAAAAATGCTTTGATAATACCTACACGAGTAAAAGATTACTAGTTTAAAACCAAATAAATTGTGGAAAATTTATAAATATAATGGTGACTCTAAAACTTCGCGTTATTCTTCCTCTAGTTCAACATTATATTATAAAATGCTACGGTATAGTACAGTACACTATGCAATGACTGCATTTCGTTTCATATCTACATTTAGATTAAAATCTATTACTATTATTTGGACACAAATAATGAATAAAAGTCTTTAGATACTTTAAATTTTATTTAGTGTTTCTACTAATTTCTTAAATATAACAATATTTCGGTACATTCTACTGTATATTTGGGAACTATATTTGAGTCGATAAAAGAGACCAAATTTGTTATGTAAAGAGTGGATGTTTTTAACTCAAATTTTTAATTTTGTTCTGTTTGAAAATGATTTTTGAGAGGAGAAAAACGGGATCAATACACGTTGTAGCTGTAAATACTAAGGTTGTCGTAAAAAGACATATATAATAATCCTTACATGTAATAATAACGAGAAACATAGTACAGTTTAAGCAATATTTTCTACCTCAAATTATAACCAAAATTATCAAAAATCTAAATAAACGGCTCTTTAGACGAATAACTTAAAAGACGAAGGTCAAATTTTCCTCAAATTCAAATAAGAATAGAAATGTAGATAATTCAATCTTATAATACAAAAATTACCAACAATTGAATGGTAGAGATTCAATGGAATTAAATAGAAAACAATTACTTGTTATAATTGTGGTTAATTTTCGATGATGATTCCTGTAAGCTGAAAGACCTCGGTCAAATTTTCTATCTTACTTTTCATATGATTCATACGCTAACTAATTTTCCAGAACGTATGGGTGAATTCTATTTATTCAGTTTCCAATAATAAACTCTATAATGATTCACAAGAAAATGTATCTCAGGCCTTATCGTGGCCAAGTGGCCACAGATTACTTTTGGAAAAAATGCAATGACTAAATGCAGAATCCTAAATAAGCATCTCAGTGTTGTAATCAGAACGTACTGTATCTCCATGTGATTAGAACATATTATATTCCCTATCAGGAAGCAAATCTCAGGAAATAATTTTTAACAAGACACAATTCAGCATTTTTTGTTAAGGTTGTTTCAGAAATGCCTGTGAAAATCTTATAGTTTATATGATCAATATATCCTGCTTCTCTTAAATGTTTTCTTCTTTAAATGGAATACTTGGCGTAATTTTCCACATTAAACTCAACATCCTTCAACTAATTAATCAAAAGAGAATCTAAATTTTAATAAATATGATACCTGATTATCGCTATACCAAGAGAATAATATAAAGATTATTTCATTAATGAATCTTTCAACAATATCTTTTAACTTGAAAATTTCAATTGCTTATTTATAATGATGGCATTGAAAACCAAATGAGTTATCACAATTTTGTCACGGAGTTATAATTTGATTAAGATGTATTAATGTACGGTATTTCATGTCTCTTGGAAGTTGCTTTGTATTACAAAATTTTAAGACGTTTATAGAGGCATTTTCATCGATACTCGGATGTATTTTTGCTTTGCATGTGATGGAATTATGAAATTTCTCAAGCATAACATAGTTGTATGGAGAAAAAAATGGAATATGCAACATCCATTCCTCACTTTAAGCTCAAATCTATGGTCACTTATTTAAAGATTGCTGCTTAATCCATGGTGTTATATTAAGGAAAATAATAAGTTACCACTTCTTATAATTAAAGTAATTAAATACAAGTAGAGATCTCACAAGGAAAGGTCAAATTGTCGTTGGACTTACATTTTGTTCATTGCATTCAATATTTTATTCTCATGTGAAAACTGGGTTAAAATTTCAGATAAAAGATCCCTTTCAACATAATCAAAATAAAAATTCATAAAGCTTAATATTCCAATACTGCAGAAACAAAATTATAAGGATATGAAGATTACCGAAGAATAAATTAAGTTTCAAATCTTTTAGAAAGTTTGATTGCTAACATTAAAATAAATGAGTTTACCATTTATTGACATTTTAAAATGGTTTTAATTATGGTGACTATAGTAATATACTGTTGACCAACAACTTTAGGGAATGCCAGTAAAATATTTTTCATAAAATTTTAATAAATTCTTCTGACATCAAAATATTTTTATAAAAATCAATAAAATGCCATCTCACACTTCTAAGCCAAGATATTTATATTTACTTATTGAGAAATCGTAAAGTTCAAATTAAAGTGAAGACTTGGATTCCTCTTTTTGAATCTACATTTCATTAAAATTTCTCAAGCATCAAATATAGGTTCCAGTGAGCCATTTTGTAAAATGAATGAAATAGATAAGGAAATATTAGTAAATTTATGACAAATTTTTGAGCAGTTGCAACAATTAAAAGGAATATTTTGAGAGAATTAGAAGAATTTAAAAAAACATTTGCTCTTATGGAATGTTTAATTTATCCAAGATATAACTATTGATATAATTATTTATTGATTACACAAGAATACTTTACATTTATAAATGCAATGAAATAAAATAAAACCTTTTTGCATATATACATATATACATGAAAGCTGTAAGTCCTTGAATTCTTTAAACATTTCGTGAACTAAGCAAATTCCATGAATTGAACACTCTGTGCTACAAACATGGGACTCAAAAATACATGTTAAACTAAAACAGTTCTACAATATACTGAAGAAGGGAGAAATTTATTCTCCTACTCTAAAAAATTAATATAAGAATATGATGTATCCAAAATTAAAATGTCTTTAAATGGCTTAGTCCTTACGCCATGAGTTTTAAGCAATAGTATTGAATTGTGTTAAAATTATTCGTTTCTGACAATTAAATGAAGTGAATAATTTTGAGTTTCTACTGCAAACTTCAATCTTTCATATTCATTCAAAACTATAATTATTTTACATCATTAATAGAATTAGATGTATTTAACTACGTAAAATGAAATTTGGATTAAAACAAAGTAAGAATTAAATAACAATTCAAAGTTTTTTTTCTTACATTGAACATTTAATTCTTTTATTACTTTCTTTGATTTTTTTTAGCAAAATAAGGAAAATTCTCTTAGAGATTCTTTAACAAAATGAAATTATAAAGCAACTAAAAAAACAAATCAAAGAATTCTTTTGAAGAGTAAAAAGGTTTTTGATAAAATTAATTTTAATAGTTTAGAATTCAAAATTCGCGATAAAGAAAAATGATGTGAAATAGCATTAAGTTAAAATTGAAGTCATATAATTTGAACTTTATATACTATTTAAATTAAATTTTGATAAAATTTTTATTAAAATATGAAACATACCATTGTTTCTTTCAGCCTGGTTTCTGGAATTGCCAATTACAAGAATAAAACATAAAATATTTTAATTTGAAAAATGTTAATTCAATTTTTTGTACTATTTAGTGTCTAATATAACCACCAGAAGTGTTTTCAACAACAAATAAGTCTCGAGAAGTAATACTTTGACACTGGAATGTTGCCACTAAAAACCACTCTGCCACTAAAATCAGATAAAATGTTTCAATTGATAAGGGACTGGTTTTTATTTATTTACTATTGCTCAAAATTTCTTTCACACAAGTCTTTTCATCTGATAGCATACTTAAATTTCTAGAAAGTTAAAATTTAATTGAAGAATTTTACCTTTCTGTAGATTATCTTATTATATTATATTAGTTTAAGAACATTACATTAATTGAAGTATACTACATATAAAATAGATTTCTCATATTGTCTCATTTAAAGAATTAATAAATAAATAACATAAAAAGTACAAGAAATAATCCCATTTTGATTTTTCATGTTAAAACATTATGATGAAATTAATTAAAGATTATAAAGTTATTATTACTTTCGAGATGTTTAAAATTTAAGTATTTAAATATTAATTTACATCTTAAGAGAGATACAAATTAAATCTAAGCTATTTATAAAATATCTTTTCTTTTTAAAACTTACAGACATTAATTTTATACTTGGGAATTCAGAAATTCTTTCAAGTAAAAATATTATTCAACAATATACATAAAACATTTCTGAAAGTATAAAATGCATTACACTATCATAAATAATCGATGATTTTAATAAAATAATTTTTAAAATTCAGAACTGTGAGAACTAAATATTTTAAAATATCTGTGAATAAAATTTAAATATTATTTTCGTGAGTGTGTGAATATATAAACTTAACAATTGTCACTAAATATTTAAATGCACTTTTTATTGCCTTCTTTTAACTAAATTATTTGTATCGTATAATTGTTTTCATTTGTTTATATATATATATATATGAATTTGAAATTCCTATTGAAAATTAAAATTTTGACATACGAAGTTACTCTTAAATTATTCACTTTAAAATAAATCTGTAAATGTACATTAATCTTATTTCAGAAAAAAAATTCTAATAAGCACTAATAACACCAAGAATGGAATAAAATTTACCTTTCGTATTTTCTAGGAATTCAACTTTAAGTGCTTTAAAAGTACTGTATAAACTGATTTTAAACATTTTTGTAACTGAAATTATACATCTTTGTTTAAACGTCAACAGTATAGCGCTGGAGCTCATTAACACCAAACTTTGAGCTAACTGTGACCATTAAAATTCAAGTTTTCGGTGGGAATGGCACTATAAATGCATTAAATTCAAGTTAAATATTGTTACGAGTGGTATAAATTTTGGAATATTCTTTAATGATCCACTCAAAGATGTGTCTGTAACAAGCGCTACACTCTTTTGTAAGCATTTCTGAGGCTTTCTAAATAATGAATTTTAAAAATTATTTTCCATTTAAGATTGTGTATTATATTATTTAAATTGTCCATTTTTTTGAGAGTTTAATATTTTAAATTTTATAACTCAACTCTGTTTTTCTTTTAATATTAATTTAATATCATAAATTTAATAATCGTAGACATTATATAATGTTAATTTTACTTATAAGTGCCTGTAGTTTATCTCTATAATTTAAAAAAAAGCTTTTACCAATATTTTCAGGAAAAAAGATTAATGTTGTCAATTAAAGAATATAATTTCATCGTATTCATTTAAAAGATGTGCAAAATGAAATAAATGACTTATAATTTCATTTTGTGATTTCTTAGAAAAAGCTTTCATTCATGAAGAGATAAGATAACAAAAATCTATTCAAAAATTATTTTTTCAGAATTTGTTTTTTTTTTTATCAATGATTGTTACTAAAAATGGAAATTTCTAATTATAATATTCAGTAAAATAATATTTTTACCTTTTGAATATTCTTCTTTTTGATGTATCACTTTCATGTTATTTTATTTATTCAATTAATATTGATTAAGCATTTACACGTAAAAATTTTATTTTAAATTTTTTTTTTGTTGCAACCTTATTTTGCGGAATTTTTAAGCGACTAGACATAGTGTTAATATCTTTAAGTATCAATTTCAATTTTAATTTTTAGTTGTTGAATTTAATATCTATTTTTTTACATGCAAGTTCTTAAGCTTTATTTCTATAATCATGAGAAGCGGCTCATTCCTTGAATTTAGAAAATATTTGATGTAATTAATTCCTTCATTTGGTGATACTGATTATTATATATACTGTAAAAAAAAAGTTAACTTGAGTTTAAAAACAATCTATTGTAAATATTAACCTGGATAACTTATTGCATATATAAAATTTAACAAAATGTAATATTTTGATTATTTTCATGTCACTGATATAATTTATAAATATTATTAATTTAGAAAACAATAAATTATAATCAAATTGTTTACTAAGGTAAGATTAATGATTGAAATTTTTAATATATCAATAAAATTAACTAAGCAGAAATAGTAAAATGTTAAATATTGATAATTAAGTATATTTGGCTTTCAAACATTGTATTTTGAAGTTTATTTGCACTTTAGAATTAACGTAAGCTTACACATTTACGTGTAATTGTACTCAGAAAATGTTCTACCAATAATTTATATGCTATCATATAATTACTTTATTGTAAAATGTTTCTACATACATGATAAATGCGATGAAAAATAAATTAACAGAGTATTTATAGTTATAAATATACCCCACTTGCTGTTAAAAATGAAATAGGAGTTCATTGCATATTTTCATTAGACATTTCGTAACTATTTTACTTCGAAATTTAAGCCGCATATTTAGTGACACAATACAAAGTGAATATAAATTATAACATTATATTAAAGAATAAAATTCAACAAAATATTAATAATTTATTGATTTTATACTTTTAAAATTTTGTTAAAGTTCCCATGTCCTTTAAAGTTATTATATAATTTTTAAAATTGGATGTGATTCACTTCATCTTCAAAAGTTTTGATTTTATTTGCAAGATACTTTTCAGCATACTTTTTATTTTGATGCAAACTTTAGTTTTTATTTATGAACTATGCTACTTTTCAATCACTAGATATTACTTAAGATATACATAATTGAATCCATTGTAATATTTACACTGGAATTTAATTTTATTTGCAAGTAGTTATAAGGACAATTTTGTATTGCACTTTGCATAATTAAAATAGTTATTTCAATGAGTTTCCAAAAATAAATTCTGTAAGAAAATATTTGTAAAATAATTTTTAGTTTAAATTTACCAGTTATTAAGCCCCCTTTTGTATCTTGAATAGATTTAGTAATATCGACTTCAATAACTGAAAAATAAATTTTAAGAAATTCTAATCACCAAATACAATCTTAGAGTATATTATTTTTTTTTAATTCTTTAAGAGGATTTCACTAAACAATAACGCAATTCTCTTCGATATCTTGAATTTAATACGTTCTAAAATTATAACAAAATCCAATAGCATTTTGTTACTTATTTACAGTTATTGTATAAATATATATATATAGGTTTAAGTATATTATCGTTATTATATGATAATATCAACGAAATGTCATCATAAGAGTAATTTTACAAGGATTTTTAAAAGAGGAATACATTTTGTACAATTTTTACAATGCTTCATTTAAGTCTAGGAAAAAAATGACTCTGGAACATTTTTCAGTTTCTTGAAATAAAGATTTATTTTATCCAATGGAATAATTTTGAAAGATCATTTATTTGGTTTATTCTTGTTTTAAATCATATGATATTCTTCATACATTTTTAACACGGATAAATATTTTAACCATTTTTCTGATTAAAAATTCTTTATCGAAACCAAATTTAGTCTAATTTATGAATTTAAATATAAACTAAATGTTGCTAGAATTTCGAAATATATGCGTAACTAATATTATAAATTCAAATTTTATGAAAATACTTTTAATGAACCTAAAACTACATTGTTTCCTATATATAACAAAAAAATATGAATGTAATAATATATATATATATGTGTGTGTGTGTGTGTGTGTGGTTTAATATATCAATATTTTTAATCTTTTAAAATAATTAAGAATAAATTTCGAGTAAAAAATAAAGCAATTCAATAAATATGAAACTAAAAAAATATTTGGAAAATATTCACTTCATAAAACTCGTAAATTTTAAAGGGAAAATTTCTAATATAATTGTACATTTCTCTTAGATTTGAGCCCTTTGTTCAATTATTTATTAACATGTACATGATATTTCTTAAATAAAAATTATTTCTTATTTTTATATAAAAAAATCACAATATTTATTATTATTCAATAAATCACATGCAAAAAATTAAAAATAAAGGATTAATTTTTCGGCAAAATATTTTTGTGGGAAGTCTCATAAACTGTAACCGAAATCTCAATTAAATTAGATCTATCTTCTTAGCCCTGAAAGTTCTGTCAAAAGCGATACAACGTTAGGTTATTACTTTCTTAAGGAGTACATTCCGATCTTTTTAACAATAAGGTGGAGGGTCAGCATCAGCAGTATAAGCAGAGGAATGTTTTTGTGTGTTTGGGAGAATTCTTCTTATCGGGACTCCCCCTTCCCTTTGCCTATTTATCTTCAGACTAGGATTATAGACGTCATGGAATGCAATCGAACTGGTTCAGAAATTGGATCATATATATCACCTTCGTTCACTCAAGGGTTGCTTCGAGAGGAAATCACCTCATCCTGTTCATTTTTTCGTTAATTATAGTTATTTTATAGCCAGTTATACATTTCTGTCATCACAGTCTTTCGAATTATATCATAAAAAAGCCTTTCCTAAGCTTTTTAAGAAAGAAAACTTTTCTGTGGGTATATTAATTAAGAAATTTTATATTTTGATATAAAATCTTGCAACAAAAATTGCTGAAATTTTATATTTTAATATAAAATTTTATAACAAAAATTGCTGCATTATATAATATGGATTATGCATTCTAACTTCCTTCCTCATATCAAATTAATTATTATCTTTAACTATTAGCATACAGTTCCGAGCAACTAAATCTGAGCTCTTAATTTTATCGGACAATTTTGTGAAAGTTTCCCATCAAAATTCGTTTTATTCCTTAAAAAACAAAATGGTGCATCTTTATATTATATACCTTATCTTTTATCTTCTTGAATAACAAGAGTTATTAATATTTTTGCCATATGTCGACTAATTTCTGAATTACGTGCTATTTTTATATGCAACAGTATTGTTATGTTCAGGACATTTTTGTCAAAATCTTTATACATGACATTATATCATCCCTAAGCTTAAAGATATGAGAAATGCTTCCTTATGGTTCGAAGAAAATTAAAGACAGAATTTAAAAGTGCCATGTCTTTCTTTTTATTAAAACTCTATTGGGGGTGCAATACTCGTATATCTTAATATAAAATATCACACAAAATATGTAAGTTTACTGAATAATATTATATAAAACCCCTTCATGGGTTAAAATATTGTGAATATGAGTAAAAAATATCAACTTAACGTTCCGACAAAATACTAGCCAATTTTACCAAAATAGAACAATAAATTCATAAAAAGAGCATTTCAAATAGATTTGAGATATAAGTACTTTTACAATGTTGTTACAATTTAAAATAATTAACCATTCTTTTTCCTTTCTGTATTTTCATAAGCTTTAAAGCAAATATTTAAAAAATATTTTTAACTATCGAGTGAACATTTTTATTTAAATGTTAAAAATAAAATTAGCTATCTTAATTTGTGTAAAAACTATAAATTAATAAATTTTTGATTGTAATTATATTTATAAAGCTTGAAAGTGAAAAATATCAAGGAAAAATATTACAATATTTTAGTGCTAACTGAATCTCGAAACTTATTCAAAAAGGAAAGAATTTAAATATAAATATATTTAATTTTCAAACGTTATTTATTAGTATTTTGAACAGTATTTAATTAAAACTATCAAATCTCCTTAATATTACAGAAAACAGTGTTATTTATTTATTTAGATAAAAAAATTACTAGTATATAGTTTTTGTTTTACATTTTACTAAAAATGAATTATAAACCATTAAACTCATCATCAAAGTAGTAATTGAACTTACATACTGAATAGAAGATCAAATGAAACTTATTGTATGGGAATATAATAGGCTTACTAGCAATGCCTAATGAACTTTCTTTCTTGATATTTTAAATTCATACATTTAATGAATTTCTTTCTGAATGTTTTAATAGAAAAAGTGCAATGGCAGATGTTAATATGTAGATATTTAATAAAAACAAAATGTTGACTATGGTGCATTTTTTGAAAAAAATAATAAAGCATAAAACTATTTAGAGAGTTTTTTCATCCAAAATGAACATTTTATCACACTCTAAAAAGTTTAAAAAAAATTCTGAGAGAAAATGGTATACAATTAAAACAACCATCTTTTGTATGAAAATTTTATATCGAAGATTGACAAAAAAATGACATCTAATTTGTTTCATCACTTATTTTAGAGTACTTTGCTTAAATAAAATCAGCATTGATTCTTAGACTACGATTTTATTTTGGATAAGCACTAAAAAAGTTAAAAACAAAAATGATTATTTGGTATTATAAATGTTTTCTCATTATTCTATAAAAACTATTAATCATATTTAGTAGCTATGCCCACAACAATGCTTTTACCTAATTATACACTCATATTGCTTTCAAGTTTTTTCTAATTTTTTATATAAAATGTTAAGTATTCATGCAATATTAAATTATTTAGTTTATCCTTATAATGGTATTAAAAATATATATGCTTACAAATTATTCTATTTTGAAAGTATCATTATAATAGGTTAAATAATATGATAAAATATCTATTTTCATACTAATTTTAACGATTTTAGAATTATTTTATTGAGTTTTACAAAAAAAAAGAAGGATACTATATTAAAATAAATATATTAATTTTGCGTTAATTTGATCGCGAAATTAGAAATTAAGTAAACAAATTGTAAATATTAATCTCAAGATTTTAATAAAAAATTATGCGCTTATTTAATAAAAAATTATATACTAAGGTATAATATATTTTTATGTATGTAATATAATGGTTAATTGATTGAGATTTATTGAATGTTACACATAATTCCATCCCTAAAATCTCATTAAATGCAAACTTCTATGCACCTAGAAATCGATTGTAAATAAATTTGGCTATAAATCTTTACATATTTCATTACACTTTAAGTTTCATGATGTTGAAAGCAAGAACTAAGAAGTAATTATTAAATTTTAAATTATTGCAATATCTACAGCTGTTTAGAACATAAATGCAAAAATTTGAACTTTTTTCAAAAGTTGTCTTAAATTACATAAAAAATGATTAATAATTATACTCATTTCTACAGAAATTTTCTGGAGCAAATGTTTAAATACTTAAAAAAGTACTTTCATAGAATTAGAAAATAATCAAAAAATCGTTATACTCTGAAATTAATTGATGAAATGTATTGCACTTTTCATGGATTAAATTTTGAAAAAGTTATTTTATATATATAGTTAAAAGAATTTGATTTTAAGTAATATATTATACGCTGATAAATTAAATAGAATATTAAATTTTCTTTAACTTTGCTAACAGATTAAATTCATTTGTATTTTTACTTTTAATTATTCGATTAATAACCTATAAAAGAATTTAATTTTAAAAAGAAATAAATAAACTTACCATTCTTATTCCTTGTGACCGACACTGTTTAAGTAACCACTCGTTTTATCCCAAGTGGATGCATCTTGCTGCTCTTGCGTTTAAGGAATCAAGTTTCAAGGGAAAAGCAAGAGGGAAGAAGGAGGGAAAAAAAGATGAAAAAGGGAAAAGCTGATCTCCCGCGAGTCGGAACATGGGGACGCGCATACAATGACAGCCCGAACGACGACAGCGAATAAAATGGAGATGAATTTCGTCACCCGATATAAATTTCCTCCGTTTCTTATTTGCTCAGCCTCATTTTACGTCATAACTGGTTACTGATTACTTTCTTGAACTTCATTTTTTTTACAAGGCACTGAAAATAATTTCAATGTTAGCTTTTTTCCTCAAGAGAAATTTAAAAGCTTTCTTCTGACTGGAATAACAAAAGCTGAATATTATTAAAGAGATGTGATACAATATGAAATTGCATAATTCTTTTAAATATTAACATTTTGTGTTTGCAAATGCTATCAGCTGGTAACACCCGATTATAATGTTATTACACCAGTGTATTTATTAAAAGAGAAGATTAAATTTTTCCTTAAGTGCAAGAATTCCTATTGCAAAATTTTTTCACTGTTTTTTAATTATTATGGAAACAAAAGTTTTTTTATTTATTGGCAGCTTTTATGTCAAGTAAAATTTATTATCAAGTATATCGCAGTATTTTGGAAGTTTTAGTAATATGTTAGCTAGGAAAACAACTTTGTATCATTTAAAAAATGGTGATTTTACATACCTCAATAAAGAAGAAAAAATATATATTTCAAAAAAGGATTCAACATCAACACTTGCTAAAATTTTCTACTGTTACAACTTGTTTTCTCAATTATAAAATACAAAAAAACATGAGTAATTGCATTGATTATTTTAAAATATAAATTGTAATACACTCATAAGATTGTAAAATCACAATATATAACATTTATTAAATCGTTTTCTCTACTAAAATATGGAATACAAAATTTAAAATGACTTCCCTAAAGAGAAACGTCAAATTGATAATTATTGCCCATTTAATGCTATATTATGTGAAATACTGTATTAAATTTACAGAGATTTCATTACATTTAGTATTTGGATATAATCAGTGTTAAATGAGAGCTATTTCTGTAATGCCAAATAACAGCATCCGCGTGGCCACAAAATAAAGCTTAGCCTAATTCACTATCTTCAATTTCTAAATATATATACACATGTTACGTATACATCAGCCTGAAAATAATGATCAAAATTATAACTAAGCTGGAGAAGTACCTTGTCAAATGTAGGAATAAGCAACCTGGGAATAATTTGAAGTGGACAAAATCCTCGATTCTTTAAACACAATATATTGCTAAAATTTTAAAAATTTCACAATTTTATCAAAATTTTATTCTTTTTGAATTTATGCAGCATGTTTACTTTAAATAGGCATATGAATAAGAGAAATAATTAAAAAAATAGTTTTGAAAGTGATAAAAATCTTTAAATTTTTCTTTTTTTTAAAAAATTAAAATTTCAAAATTTGTTCAAAAAAATATGAGAAAAATTTCCAAATTCCGAACAATTTTATTTAACTATTTCATATGCTTTAACATTCTGCTGTTAAATATATTCACACGGAATTATACAAAAGAAATCCATAATTGTTCGTCAATTATATTTACTGTTGATTTATTGATGTATGTTGACCATGAAGATTTTAAGTAAAAATATTTGCTGACTACTTAACTGTTATTAAAGTTATAAAATTAAATTGAAATTTTTTCTAGAAGATATTTTATGACAGTTTCTACCAACATTTCAAATATATTTTGTTTCGTAAAAATGAAATTACATTAGATACAGATTTGATGCTTTAAGAAATTATCTATAAAGGAACATTCCTTACAAATTCCAAGTACTTATATTAAAAATTAAAATTTGATGAAAATATTTTTATCACAATAATTTATACTAATAAAAATTTTTATTAAAAAAAATAAAAACTTAAATTTCATTACGTTAAAATTATTCTATAATTAGGGATTCAACAATTAATTATGCAATATTACATTATAAATTAAGGATTTTCATTAACATGTTTGCCATTTTTTTAAATGAACTGTTTCCATTTTAACAATAAACCAGAAAACGTCAAAAATATTTCAAGAACTGATAAAATTGGCATGTCTATCACTTCCTTTCAAAACTTTATTATTTATAAAATAAAACATTATAACTATAAATTAAAATAAAATTCATTCCACAATTATTGGCTCAGAATAAATAAAAAAAATTGATTAACATTTTAAAAAAATATTGCGCGGTGATGCAATAGTTGAAAAATTTCAAATTCTAATTAAGAATATAGAGGTCACTTAAGAACTGCATAGCCCTGGCCATATACGAGTCCCTCCGGACTAAAATAAGAAATGCTTTTGACCATAATAATACCCTTAACGACTAAGTTTATGTTTTTTATTATATATATATATATATATATATTACTCCCTAATCATTATAAATTAATAAAAATAAATATATTAATATTAAAATTTCTCTAAATATATTTTGCAATGCAATGTATAATCTTAATTTCTTGCGATGTATAATTTTTTTATCCTACATCCATTTTTTGCATCTTTACCAATAATTGACGAACAGTCCAATAAAGTGAGGATGAAGCGTAAAAAGAAATAATAATACATAACTTCCGCAGAGTTGTCTACAAGAAACTTTAAAACAATGCTGCGCTGCCTGAGGTAGTCACTATCCATATTCAACTAATTGCACAAAGAGCAACGACAGATGAAGCTATGACTGCAAGAGGAAAAGTTTTCCACAAATTGTCCTGTTCAGTAAGCGAACGAAAGTAAGCAACCTCAACAGATTCAGGCTGGAGATTACTATTTAACTGGAGATTACTACTTTAATTGAAGAAGATACTCCATCTTTTACCATATCTGTATCACAATACAAGGAGGCCCAATTAGTTTTTAATTTACTGTGAATGATTATTTTGATGTTACGCAGAGGCAAAGTTGAGTCAGGTTGTGACGTGAGAGATCCCGCTTTAGTAAGTCTATCAGTGAAAATTAACACTAATAAATCTGTAATGAAGAAAACTCTTAATTCATTTACAAAAGTTTCCAGAAATGGCACAGGAAACCAGCTTTTTAAAAAATCTAGCTTCCTAATCGATGCCAAACGCATTATTAAAGTCAACAAACACTGAGAGGTTTCTTGATTTTTCTGAAATTCTGTATCTTTTGAGATAAGAGGGCAATTTGTTCAGAAGTGTTTTCGAGGGTTTATTAGACTTAAGAATTGTTAGAATAATAGTACTTTTTCCATCATTTGACAAACCATTTTTCGCATCTCTGGTTATTCAATGCTAGCAAAGTCAATTTCGCGGAATCTCTAAGATTTATAAAAAAACTCTGGCAAAATTTCATGAAGGCCTAAACTTTTGCCTCTCACCAAAGTATTAATACCATTCTTTAACTTCTACACATTGAAGTGATAATTAAAAAGTTATTAAATATATGATGTATCTGTTGTAATTTCAAATCTCTTTTTCTTAATTTAGTATTAAGTCTTAAGTTGATTTCCTTTGCAAATGCCCACAAAAACAATTTCAGATATCCTTATCGTTAATAAGTTCTTTATTACCTTTCTTTATAGGTTGATTTATATTAAATCTTTCATTGCTTATCTAGTACAAAAATTTAAGAGTCTTTATTAAATTTAGAGTACAAATTTTCTATGAAACTTTTATATCAAGAACAATAAGCTTCAATAATCGATTTTTTTAAAAATATCTTACGATTTACACAAAGTTAGGTCTTTCGAGCCCTCCCCTGCTTCACCTCTGTTTTGCTTAAATTTATGTAAACTTTCATTCCAAAAAGGAATTTGCTTCATTTGATTTTATCATGAAGCAAAAAGAGAGGCAAATTTCAATAAAGAAACTTCTATAATTTCTGTATAAAAATCAACCTTTTTTGTGTGCCAAGAGGGCAGAAAAGAAATAGTCAAAACTTTGTAAATTATGTTTTTTAATTAAGTTTAATTAACCTCTTTTAGGTTCGTATGTGTCTGCTAAGCTTCCTATAAATAGGTACATATTTTATAATACTAGAAAAAAGAACCCTTTGTCAAATATCACATGAACTATCAATTAGTTTATGTTAAACTAACAATATTTGCTAACAAAGATTTTGTTAATCATTTGTTGAACAAAGATTCTTCTTTGTTGAAAATTAAAATCGTAAAGTAATTCAGATATTTTTACTTTGATTTATTAGATGCTTTATTATAGTCAATTCTTTTCAAAAAATTCTTTTGTTATATAAAAGAGCAATAAACTATAGCAAAAATTACAATTTAATATTTTTAAGCCTTTTATATTGTAAATTATTTTGTACTTAATCTTATTATAGTTGTTTTATTAACCACTTACTTAATTAATGTGTTTTATGAGTAAATTTTATTACTCAAGAAAATAACTGTTCTATTTCTATTTTAATCAATTGCTAAAACAGCAAAAGAATTTTGAAATCATTTTCTGTATCAATAAATTATAAAACTCAGATTCGTCATTATAAAAGGAACATTCAATAAATATTTACCCATTAAAATTGAAAATATTAGGTACGGAATAAGAAAAGACATTAAACTGAATAAATATGAAAAAATATTTCATATGTGTGAAGTCTTTGTCATTTATTATATAAGGTCATGAATGAGTAATAATTATAACTGCTATAATTTTTCATTCATAATTACACTTTATATAAGCTTTTACATTATAATACTCATTTTTAAATTAAACAATAGTATTCTTGGATACATAATTTTTATGGCATACAAATACATTTATGAAAATAAGTGATATAATTATCTATATTTGTATAAATCTGATATCTCTTACAATACAGAAACATTGAAAAATGTTTTAGATGACTTATCGCCATCTGTTGTAATAAGATTTAAGTTAAAATCAAGGTAAAACAAAAAAATTAGAAAGTTGTATTCAGTTTTATAATAGAGTAAATAAAAATTGGAATAAATTATCTTCTGAAAGAACCAGTGTAATTCTAGGAACAGCCTGGTATTAAACCAAAAGTAATCTGACTATGCAAAATATTAAATATAAATCTGATAAGATAATGAAATACAAAGATTTTTTTATAGTCGTACCTTAAGCAACTTGCTGATTCTGAGAAAGTGAGTTCATGAGAATGTGGTTGGAAAAAGAAGATAATGAACTGTAACTGAGGTTGATGACTACAATCCAGAATCAAATCAAATTAGGCGTAATAGTATTTTACTAAATTTATTTCTCACTGATGGTCATTACAACATTTTAATTGCTCACGTATCTATCTTGTCATCCAATCATAACTTTAAACCACAATATTTTGGTTGCTGGGCTTACGAATTTTGAGTCAGCAAAAATAGCAACTTAACTTTATAGAACTACATTAAAAATAAAATGTTTTACCACTATTAACACTTTGGTCTGAAGCCAGTTTTGATCTGAATTTAGACCATAGAATTATTGTCTTTTTTACGTGAACTTGAGCAACAAATCTCTTACTTTGTTATTATGTAGGCATCATCCAAATATTTGATATATGTTGTACATTTTGCATAAACCTCAGTGAATTGTCTTCCAGAAATTATTTTTCTAAATATTAAGCTTTGAAAGGGTAGAAAAGGTATGACTTACAAGTATTCTCAATTGCACACATAAAGCTAAAACAAATATCCATCTACCATTGATTAATTGAGTTTAAAATAAAACTAAAGACTTCTTATCCTGAACAACGTGGCCCTACCGTATAGGAGGTTGGTGCAATGTTTCTCACATCACACTATGTATCACAGTTTATTCCTTATTGTATAACTAATGAATTAGAACTTTGTAAACCTAATTAAAAATTGTTTGATCTTAGTTAATGTTCATCAGATAGATCAATTACATGCATATGAAAAAAGCGAGATTTTTAAATGTTTGGAAAGCTTTAATAGTATGAAGTTTCATAAATATTTAAAAAATAATTTTAATTTTTGTGGTAAGAAAATCATAAAGAAAGAATTATCGCATAAGTGGATATTTTATCAAAATTGCGAATAGTGATCAACAGCAATAATCCACAGAATGATACTCGTTTGTGTGTTAATGAATTTCCGTCTTTATTTCTTTTATATGACTGGACCAAAGTAGCCAATTGAGGAAAATCTGCGCATTGATATCAGATAGCCAGTATAATAATGTTACAGTCAAAATCTATGAGAGAAGATACATGAGAATTAAAATTTTCCTAAGATTTAATATCTCATGATACTTTCAATCTCATATTCTTATGCCTTAGAGCAGTGTTTCTCAACCTTTTAGTATTCACGGCCCAATTTTCAATCATAATTTTCATCGCGCCCCCCCTCCCCACCGTATACAAAAAAAATATATACAATAATAATGTATTTTGAGTATTTTGGCGCTAAACTTACAATACAACCTTAATTTTAAACTTTACAAATTACCAAGAATACCAAAATTTATTGACATTTTGCAACACCGATCCTCAGCATTGAAAAAACAAGAATCCTATGATTTTTTATTGCTCTTGCGTCCCGCTATGTCTCGGCATTCTCACGGTTTCGCGAGAAGTTTGGAGTTGTTTGGAATTTGTCTGGTCAGCAAAAAATTAAGCTAGGAGCGTGCGCAGATGTGAACAAATGTTTTCTCATAGGGAGAAGGAGAAAGTTCTATGACGCCAATTTCAATTCCAGACAATCTCATTCGAGTTGATCCTTCTATCGCTATTGAATCTATTCTGGATGTGTATATTATATAAATTTTCGTGCAATTGCAATTCACCGTAATAAATATTCACGGCAGCAGACTTATGCAGAATCATGGATAAATTTTTAAGCAGGCGTAAGCGAGCATTAGACGATAGACAAGCATCAACAAGTACACAGATAAGCGTGGTTCCGAAAATAAAATCAAGAAAATATTCTCAAGAATACTTAAATTTTGGGTTCACTAGTACTGAAGTAAATGAAGAAGAAAGGCCCCTGTGTATCATTTGCTCAAAAATGTTGGTGGCAGACAGCATGAAACCTAATAAACTTAAGCGTCATTTGGAAATGCTTCATAATGAGTACGTAAACAAACCCAGAGAATTCTTCGAATTAAAATTAAAATCATATGAAAAGCAAAAATAATTGTTTAAAAAAACTTTGTCAGTGAATGAAAAAGCTTTAATTGCCTCTTACAAAGTTTCACATAAAATAGTCAGATGTAAAAAGCCTCACACCATTGGTGAAGAGCTTATTTTGCCAGCCGCGATTGATATTGTAGAAATTATGTTTGGAGATAATTTTGCAAAACAAATGCAGTCTATACCTCTTTCAAATGATAATGTTGCCCGTCGAATTGCAGATATAGCTGAATATGTAGAGTGTCAGCTTTTGTCGAAGTTGAGTTACAAATTGTTTTCAATACAACTCGATGAGGCAACAGATAGTAATAAAGATGCTCATTTCATTGCCTATGTTAGATTTTGTGGGGAGTCAGTAGTAGAAGAATTACTTTTCTGCAAACCAATAGAACTCAAAGCAACAGCACTCGCTTTATTTGCTATCTTAAATGATTTTATGAACGAGGCAAACATAGA
>JAPDSC010126791.1:77089-98861 GCA_026290005.1 Latrodectus geometricus
TGATTGTATTAAAACTTACAAGGCTGAAGAACAACATGTAAAAGTTGTTTTTGTAACCATTGAAAATCATTTAGCAATGCTAGCAAAGAATTTTAAAAAGTACTTTCTTGCTGAAGACAAACTGATATCAAGTTACAAGTGGGTGAGGGATCCATTTCAAAATACTCCCGAAGGACTCTCAATCGAAGAGGAAGAAACCTTCATAGACTTCACGGCAAGCGGCGAAACCAAAAGACAATTTAGTAATAAATCACTCTTTGAATTTTGGGCAGGAGTGGATGATGAGTTTTCTGCACTAAAAACAAGGGAATTTCGCATTCTACTACCATTTTCATTATCTTACCTTTGTGAAACTGGATTTTCTGTGGTGGCTTCTTTGAAGACAAAATATAGATCTCAGCTAAATATAGAAAAAGAACTGAGAGTGTCTATTTCTAATATTAAACCCTCCTTCGAAAAACTTTGCTCTCAAAGACAGGCCCAAGGAAGTCACTAATAATTATTAAATTTGTTTTAATTTAGTAAATTGTTTTAATTTAATAAGTTAATTATTAAATATGTCGAAATGTATTTTGTTTTGTATGTGTGTGTGTGTTCTTTCCTTTCAGTCACTTACATAATAATTCTTTCCTTTCAGTCACTTTATCACATTTTCTCTTGGATATGATCGCGCCCCCCCCATTAGTGTGCTCGCGCCCCCCTAGGGGGTCGCGCCCCACAGGTTGAGAATCACTACCTTAGAGAGAAATGGCTGTTGGTTGAGATTTCTGGTGTAATGTCCAAAAAGGATAACCTGAGGCAAAACTTTATTTCTTTAAATTATTTATAAATTGTAGAAAACCCCAGCAACATTAAAATAAAAAAAATACAAAAAACTGTGTAAATAACTAGTTTAAATTTAGTACGAAGGTAAAATAAAAAGCAAGGAAAATATAATAAATTCAAGGAAACCCATTGCCTTCAAAAAGGCAAAAACGTTTCTGTAAAATGGCACCTTAAAAAGAAAGTTCAAGTTCAAGCACCGTTATGTAACTGTAGTTTGTGACTGCTGCAGTTTGTTATAAATGTTACATGTAGTTATTTATAACGACTAGTGGTTTTAGTGGGTAGAATAAGGCTGCTTGTAACATATACTAATAGCCTGTGCTAATGATTGAAAATTTTATACTTATATTTATTGAGAGAGCAATCAAAAGGTAAAGATATTTCTTTCTTCATTTTTAAAGTTGGAAATGTTAGATTTATTTATTTTTCCATCAAATAATTTTAATATTTTATATTAGGATTGGATTGGTTTTTGTTTTTAATAAAATAATTTACAGCTTTATATTTCCTAAAAACTTTTTCAAAAAGTTATCTTGACTATAACCAAAGAATATATATATATATATATATATATATATATATATATATATATATATATTAGAATCAAAAATTTTGGCAACAGCTTATAACTTGAAATGAGAAATATCATCTACTTTTAAATTTATTTTTCTTTCAAAATGTCACATGTAAACAAGCTGTGGATTAAAGAATATGTTTTTGCACTTTCCGAAGAGAAATATTCTTATTCCAGAATTCAAAAACGTTGTGAAATGCATGGTATTAAAATTTCTAAGTGCAAAATAAGCAACATTATTAATCGGACAGTTAAAAACTGTCAGTCATTACTTCTACATGGAAAGAAGAATCCAAACAAATATAGCAAACTAGTACGTACCGTTTCAAATGTTTCTAAAGTCAAATCGCTGGTAACAAGAGAAAATTCGCCAACATAGAAATCAATTGCAAACTCATTAAATAGATCTGTAGAATAATAAATGAAAAAAACCAAGATTTACAACTTAAAAAAGCTAAAAAGCATAATGTTCACCAGTTTTTGCCGATACATGTGCCTAAACGCAAAACATTTTGTAGAATTCAGTATGAAAACCATTTAGCAGGAGATAAAGGGAAGTACAATGTTATCCTTGATGAAGAATGGGTTTACCTAAATGACTGCAACAAAAAAAGGTCTATTTACGATAGAAAACGACGAGAAAAAAAATTTACAAACCTGGTTCTGTCAATGTAAAGAAGATTTCAGTAAGGCGTTTATGATTGTTGCAGATTTCTCCTACAATGGAAAATTAAAAATAAGTAGAGTGGAAAAAAATTTTAAAATCAACTCATAATACTATCAGGAGAAGGTTTTATGTCCAATATTTACAGATGAAATTCCACATCTTTATCCCAATGCCTTTCAAAAGATTGAAACTTCATCAAGACAAAACTGCAAGTCATACCTCGAAAACTACCACTGCATTCCTTTAAAAAAATGAAGACTAATACAGGTATTGCCTGTATACCTTTTCAACATATTCCTGCGAAGTCTCCTGATGTTTCACCTATGGACTATTGTGCCTTTGGTCTGTTAAAAAGTGCTTTTTCTAAACGCAAACCCATCATGATAGATGGACTCTGGAAAGTATGGAAAAGGAATGGAGAAAGCAATACCCCTGGAAATTTTATGAAAAGATCTTCTTTAATGGAAATCACGATGGAGACTTATAGTCTGGAGAAAATGCTATTAGATCGAACATTTAAAAAATAGATTTTACATTTAAACATTAATTACATGGCCCCAAAAATCGTTCTAAAATGTGTTAATATTCTCTCTCTCTCTCTCTCTTTATATATATATATATATATCATTACAAATAAATTAGAATTGGTCTTTTTAATATATGATGAAATTAATAAAGAGCTTTTATCTAATATGTTATTATACACACCAACTTTTGATTATTCGTTATCTCATATATTCAACATCATGGATATTTTTATGCACCATTAGGTATTCACATAATACTTGTTAAGAATGACTAATGAGGTGTTAATCTATATTAATTTACACTCCGTGAATTAAAACTCTGAAGAATGTAAATAACAATGATAAAGAATATTTCTATGGAATTTTATTCTGAGAGAGGTAATTGGTGAAATTATTTTTTCAAAGATAATCTATTTATGTTTTAATTTACCATACTTTATTCTACGTTATCTATTAATTGAGAGGTTAGCAAAAATCCCCCTGTACTCTTGAATATATTGGTAACTGACTTACTATTAAATTAAAATTAAAAATAAATCACATCTAAGAGTAAACATATTTGCAAAACTGAGGAAAACAATTTTGAATGAATTTACCAAATGATAAACTAATAATTTAAAATTTTCTATTAATAACGGATTTTTTAACATTTATTTAACATTTAAGAATAGTTTGCATATTTTACATCCAAAAACAAAAATCAATCCTATTTTTTAATAAAAAAAAGAACGGTAAATAATATTGCATTCCAAAAGTTTTTAATTCCATATTTTGGAAGAAAACATTGCAATAATGTCATTGTAATTGTCTTATTCTTTTAAGCTTACACACCTGTATAGAAATTCCTTGAAGCATGCCACATTGAGACAAACATATTTTTAGAATATTCTTCAGATAAAATTTAAAATGCAAAACTATTATTACTGAAAAGGACCTAAATTTAACCAAGATTGCTAACATGTTTATAATCATTTTCAAGTATTTACATTTATCATAAATTTATGAATTTAAATTTACATGAATTTATACTTCATTATAAGCAATGTCTTGCGTCGGCCCACTAAGCTTGTAGTTTAAAGGTTAAATCTCTGACCTATTCAATAGTTGTAAATCCAGCTCCAATAAATCGTATGGATGTTTGTAGAGAATGTAAATTTAATTTAAACCATTGGTCGCAATTAAATCAGAGTTTAAAAAAAACTGTATTAAAAAGTTAAAATCATGCAATATATTTTTAATAGTTCTATTTCTATCTACTAGACATTGGTGTGAATCATGGCCGATGATATGGAGATTAACGAGCATGTGCTCCTTCGGTTCTCATTATAATTTTTGGGAAAATTTAACTTTTAGATTGCATATGTAGTGTGTCGTAAGTGCAACTAGCAATGTAAGCGAATTTGATAATTTAGTTTGCAAAGTATCTCAAAATCTTACAAACAAAAAAATTTAATAAGCAAGCATGCAATAAAATTTTAAAAAGTAATAAAAATCGTAGTCAGTAAAAGCTTTTCATCTTCATTTGTAACAAACATGGATGTAAGCATAGAAAAAATACTTGAAACTCTATACATACTTTATTTGTCATTGAAATTTGAGATTGATTCGTGAAAAGTAAGTGTAAATTATTTTCTAATTCATTAAAAATAGAATTATCAAAAAAAAAAGCAAGTGAACAAAATTTTTTTTAAAAGTAGTAAAGTTCGTTTTTCAAAGATAACTCTTGTAAGTAGGATTCTTGGAGAAAGTTGTAGTGAAGATTCTTGTAAGAACTTCAGTGCTTGGATGGCCCTTCTCGAAAACACCTACTTTCATTTTAATTTCCCTTTAATTATTCTTTAACTTTCAATCTACATTATGATTTCTAATATAACTCATAACTTTTCTAATTACTTTTGGCAACTAAATTCTTCTGTATTTGATATTTATTTTTAAATGTAATGCTCTGCTTATTTTTTAATGTATTGCTGTGTTAATATTTACTTTAACTTCGATATATTTTCTTTATTACATACTCTTCGGGGTAACAGCACGAATATATTTGGGCATCGTTCTTCGTGTTTGTCAAAAAAGAGTGTTCTATTTGCAGAATTGATCATCTCCGTCCTGATGAAGATAGGGTCCCTATGCCTTTTACCTATTTGTATTACATAATTTTTTCTTGATTTCGTCTTATTTGCATGAAATTGCATAGTTTCTTCTTACTCTTGACTTTGATTTTTATTGCTGTTCTAGTTACATCTTATTTTACCTATATTTGTATTTCTCTCATTAGCTGCTATTGCACTGGTTTAATTGCCGATAATATGTGGTAATTAATATTATATCTCCTTGATTCCGTTTACTTTCTGTTTGCTAAATATGTTGCTTAATACTGTATTTAATTCTTTATATTATATTTACATTATATAATTAAAAATTTAGAAATGGAATAGTATTTAGCATAAAATGCAATGAAATCCCTTGCTGATCTATCAAATAATATTCTAATATTGATAAAAGTACTTAAGCATGTTTTAATCTTAATTTAAATCTAAAAAATATTCTATTTTCAAAAACAAATGTAAATATCGTAACAAAAGATAAGATATATTTTGAAATTATTTTTCATTTTAAATTCTTGCAATCAATTAAGGGCTTAGGATGCTAATCTTGAAATTGTTTATTAGCAGAGGAGAACTGCTATTTATAGCTCACGTACGATAACATTTCATTTTTAACAATGTCGAAAATAAAGAAAAATCACAAACTTTTCGTGTAAGTTTTCGTATTGAGAATTTTTATGTATATTTTAGAATTCAAAAAGAAAATTTATGCCAAGTCATGATTTTAAAGGAAATATTTTTTAATCAAGTTCCTCATTGTAAATGAATTTTTTTCAAATTTTATTTCTTAATTCAAAAAATCTTGTACTTTGCTTGTTTTCTTAATGCTGAACACAGTGCATGTAAATTTTTTCTGTGAGCTTTGTGTATTTGAAGTCAAAAAAATTTTTTTTTAATTAAGATGAATTCTAAAATGATAAAAGTAATTTTTTGCTTAAATGATTTAGTTAAAAGCTGCAGTTTTAATGGTTTATCAGTTTTTATTATTTAATATAGAAAATATTTAAACAATTTGTATAAAGCACTTTTTGTAAATATCAAAAATAATAGAAACATGTTTTTTGTTACAATTCAGACAATTCAAAACATTTCCACTTTTAAATTTGTTAGTAAATTTTAATATTCTAACTGAATATATTCTTATTATTTCATAAATAAAAAAAATTATTTATAGCTTAAAAGATTAATCAATTTCGTAAATTGCTTAGAAATTATCATTTAAAGCAATGGAAATCAATATTTCTGCCAAGATATTTTAAGTTATTTAAAACGAAATAAAAGTTATATGTCAAAATTTTTTAAAGTGTACATTCGTTATTATTTCAATTTCAGAAATGTACATGAATGGAAAAATAATATAATAAAATTAGGTATATAATTAATTTTTAAATCAGAAATAAGTATTAGGTAAATAACATTTTTTCAAAAAATCCGTAATCATGAATCTACAATATATAGCATTTCAAAATTAGTGTTGAAATAAATATATTACTAAATAATGGAAAAACAAAATACAGGATTTCTGACAGAATTTCCGGAGAAAAGACTCAATTCTGTATGGTTTCAATTGTCTCGTGGGCATTGAAATAAAATATTTGTATCTGTGAAGAAAATGAAGATATATGGCTTAAAGGGATAAAAATATTATTGTCAATTTTAAGAAAGTAGAATATGTTTCATCCGTACATCAAAGCGTTGTAACAATTTGTTGCACATTGTAACAATTTGTAAGTTTTATTTCAAAAGGTAAGGTGCTGATAGCTATTATATTAGATACAGTAAAAACATATTTTTCACAAAAACTGAATTGCAATAAAATTGGTCAATTTATCATTCAAACAGTGACTCTTCCTCTAAGATTTTAAGGTATAATGTTTGTATCTTGCTTTTTAGAATAACTTGTGTGAAAGAAGTTATGTCATACATTGAAAAGAAAATTGCCAGATATTGTTAAATTTTGAATAACAGATTGATTTACTTATAGTAAATATCTTTATATTCCTTCTTTTTAGTGTGAATGAAAATATGACTGTATACTAGAAGAAAATGCGAAGTTATCAAATTTTTCTCACATTAATTTATTTGATGAATTCATAAGAAAAATATTGATTCTTTTTTATATTTTGATAATTTTACTTATAGAAATTTCCTTATAGATAAGAGTGATAAAAAAAATCAAAAAGAATCGTAAAATTCACGACCTATATTTTTAATTAAATATCTTTCGATCAATTTCAATAATTATTTTGTTTTTTAGTTTTATTTTGGAAATTGGATAACTTTTTTCTTAGGACAGCAGATTCAAACAATGGAACCGTAGTACTATTTAAACTGGAATATTTATATTAGTAATATAATGCAATATAATAAATATTCACCTTTTAATAATTAACTAAATTGCATGGCATTAACATCATGCGTAATCTCTATACCATTTGATTAGTGTTTCTAGAAAACGGAGCATCCTGTAAAAGACCACTTACAAGTATTTTTCCTGTTTGTATGAAAACTAATATGCAAAAAACAACATTATTCCTCTTAAAATACACTTGTTATCCATCAAATATGTTTTAAAAGAATTTATGGTTTAATGAGAAGGAGAGAGAAGAATTATTAATATTCTTGTTGAAAATAAATAACCTTAGAAATACTTTTGAATAATCTATAAAAACTTAAGGAGTGACTGTCAGATTTGCTAAGAAAATTTTCAACTGTCTTGCATTGTCTCATATGAAATCCTCAAATATATCGTACGCATGATATTAACATATAGCTTTTAACTATTTGGAGTAATATTTGCAATAAATAATAATCTTTCTTCATGATCATTTTTTTGTAAGGTAGCAAAAAGTTTAGTTATTCACTTGCCTTTAGTTTGGAGTAGCAATTTAATTGCGTAACAAATTAGTTGTTTAACATCTTGACATGTTTTCATTATATCCTCAGATTGCAGAGCAAGATTTAAAGTTTTTGACTTGTGATACTTTAGTTACCTTTTCAAACCGTAATTATTTTCTTGCTATTATATCCTCAGAGAAGAAAAACTGTTCTTTCAAGAGACATTTATAGAACATGAAGTTCGAAACAAAAATATATCAGACACCCATCATGTCACTCGGAGTGTCAACAAATTACAAAGTATCACTTTTGAAATGGAGAAATAAAAACAAGAGATAGCTTATACTGTAAATTCAAAATACACTTTCCAATTAGCACTGTGGTCGCAAACTATGTTTTTGGTACTATGATGAGCCACCTACCCTGTCTAGTGGTTAGCGTACCTGACTACAGATGGGGAGCACCTGGGTTCGAATCAACACTCGGGCATGGATGTACTTTTTCTGTGTTTCTTGTCCTTTCCTCGGGTGATGGATGAATTTGGCCTGCATTATAAACGGGTTTGTGGTGGTGTGACGTGAGTAACACTACTCGACTCCGTGACTTGGCTCACAGTTGCCCACCGGATAAAGATAAATGAGTAATAGCTTCTGGCGTAGTTGTGGCGAAGGGTTAATCACCATTAGAAAAGAAGGTACTATGATGAGATGCTTGTATTACATATATCTATTCTTACATTTTATAGATAATTCTTTATTAGGATTTTAGATCCAATGCTCTCTTAACTTTTTAATTACTGATGTGCTAAATATCACGTATTTGTTAAATTTTGTTGGATAATATTTTCCAAACTTTCGAGAACTGATAGCTGTTTTTTTTTAAATTAACAATACTATACACATTTGACAAGAAATCTCTAATTGGTATAACTTTTGAGCATTATCATATTTAACAATATCATCATATGTTGGCAATCTTTGTAATCACACCTCTAGGAACATATTATTAGCATCTTCACAAAAACTTTTCTCAATCAATAAATGCTCCAGTTCTGAATAACATTTCAGAATGAGCTAATAGGTTTTTATTCCATTATTTTAACTTAAACCTGCTTGAAAAATATTTGGTCTCATTTTCGGAAGAGAAGGAGTTCAATTCACGAATTAACTGAAGATCTGTCGTTTTTAGTAAAAAATGCTCTGAAACGTTAAAAATCTTCGTTCCAATATCCTCCAAATGAAATGATACGTCTAAAGAGTCAGGTCAAATTATGAGAATTTTCTGTCTAATTTTTGTCCCTAAATTACCAAGAGACTCAAGCATCATCAAACATTTCCATTGGTTGAATTAATTTTTAAAAGAAATCTTCTGCCATAATTGTGAGCTTTTTTGGCATAAAGCTCTAAAATTGGTCTTTTTTATTTTCATTAAACTACCTCATTAAGTTATAAAATTTAAAGTTGTTGTTATGCTGAAAAATAAACATAAAAAAATATACCCGTGATTTTTTTAGTTTCCCTCATTTTTAACTCATGAAAAATATATTAAATATTGAATGAAGTTCTATCTTTTCTTTATTAACTTTAAAAAAGTAACAAAAACATTTATAAATGTGACATTCTAATATTTATAGTTCAAATATGCTTTTGATCAGACTTTTACTTTATTAAATTCGAATATAATACCACAGGTAAGTAACAATGTCATAAATTTTAGAATCCTCATTATAGTCTATAGAATCAACTTTTCAAAATTACTGAGAATATAACAGGTTAAGATAAACAAAATTATGAATATCAATTTTTCATTGTCACGTTTTATATAATCCTAGAAATTGCTGAAATCAAATCATTATATCTAAAAGGAAAAATTTTTGAGTAAAATGTATGAACAAATATTTAAAATCAGTGTCATTTATGAACTTTTTACTCTCTTGCTCTTTTCATGAAATATTATCATGGAAAATTGCAGAAAAACTAATGAGCATTTTAATAATTTCATTCTAAGCATTCATGTCCATAAAGCATGTTTCGTTACTAAAACCATGCTGCTTTAATATTATGGAATTGGTTATTTTGCTGTATCTTATACATATTTAACGTTATAACAGAATTAATGCAAATCTATTTCACTATGGCAACAAGCTGGATACGAATGTGTGCGCGAAATCTATAAATATCTATTTTCTGACACACCGCTTCACTACTTTGAGATGAATAAAGTAAAACAGATTTTAGTAACCTTGTGCAAATAATAATATAAATTCGAAATTTGATGCAAAATCAGTGAATATTTTTGATTAAATTTTAACTTATGTATAAAGCTCCTTAACTTAGAACCCAATCTACATGTATCTTATTGTAATTTGGATTCTTATACAATTGTTGAACAATACCCATTGTTTCACACAAAGTTTTCAGAATACCCTCCGCAGTTACATTGAATACATTATGTAATATGTCGCAGATGATGTGAATTTTAAAATATCTTTCTTAACGTTCAACGTTTTATTGTATTCTCAACAAGCTAACTTATATATTACTAATTCCTTCAATTTTTTCCACACGTTCGATTTATGTATCTTGCTTTTGTAGATAATAAACATTGACTACATTATTTTTGAAAACGTTAATTAAAAACAAATATAACTAAGTTTTTATATCTCATATACCTTTTCAATGGCTTATTTCATAAAATAATTCGAGTCTATATGAATGCAAAAACTACTGATGCTAGAGCACTATTGATGAAACCCATAAATTTACTGATGCTAGAGAATGTTATTTGAAACTATATAGATCGATCTCATAACAGCATGAAAGAGAGTACAAAAAATTCATAGTAATTTTTAAACTATTATTTAATATTAATAAATGATTTCATAATAATATTTTAAATACTTATGCAATTACTATGTCTATAAAGAATTCTAAATTTATATTTTTTTTAACTTAAAAATAAGATTATTTCATTTTTGTTTAAAGTTAAATTTTTCAAATTATTTTAATGAAAATGTTTTATATAACTTTAACATTAAATAAATCGATTACGAACTTCATTTATTTTCTTAGAAATCGTCATAAAATATCTAGCAACACCTTTTGTTAATAAATGTTTATTGCTAAAATTATACAACAATCTTTTTATTACTTATTTACAAATAAAAAAAGTCATGAATGTCATGTTATTGAAACAAAAATGAATAAAATTACCTTGTGCATGTGTGATAAGATGATGGAAAATAATTATTTGTCTTCCACTCTCTGATTAAATTTAGTGCCTTCCAAACTAAAGCCTGTCTCAAAATTCATTCACATTCATGTAAATAAAACGATTCAAATTGGCAGAATGTCAGTCAAGATTATGCGACGTTTTATTGGCTGTCATTTAGTCGCTTTGAGCATCACCCTATAAAATCGAATTTACTCTTTACAGTATCTGTAAGAGTATCTCTTTTTTTTTCTTTTTTTTAGCAAATATCTATTTGAAACCATAAAGAAATTTTCCATTTATAAAAAACAATATATCTTTTTTACAGAATTAGTGTTTAAAACTATCTTCTAAAAGAAGCATGATGTCTCTTATACAATTAACAATTATCAATATAATGCTCGAGCCTAAAATAGAATTTTAATGTAAATAAATTAAACCATAGATAAAAAAATTCATTCAATAAAATGGAGAAAACAAGAATAAAATTGTTTCAAGCACATTTTATTGTCATAAAATATGTTTATTTGATACTTAATAAAACGTATTTAAACTGCCTTCCTTTGTTGAGAGACTATTTAGTATTCCCAATGTTTTTATTAATCTTTAACTGAAACTCTCATGAAATGGGATCTACTTGGGTGTCGTAAGATAGGACTCATGGAAACTTTCAAACACATAATCAAATAGAAAACAAGGATTCAAAGCGAATCTACTGCTTTTCAACTGTGTTAAGGATTCGGCGCAGGATTTTCGCTTCATAGAATTATTATCTCACTACAGAAAACATTCATCACAATAAAACCTTCGATATTTATATCAAGCATTGAATACTCTTTTATATATGTCAGCTACTGTAAAGTTTGATATGCAGTCCAAAGCTTCTAAGAAGTCTTTGCAGGATGCAAAAGCAAAGGATAGAAAATTTTCTAGCTCATGATTCGTTAGAGAGAAAGTCAAAAAATGACATTAAATCTGGATAGAAAAAAAAGTAGTTATTCTTAGGTGTAAAAGATATCAAGTTCAAAGAAATGTCACATCAAAGACTATCATGTTGTGAATATGGTGATGGTTAAAATTTTGTAGATCTGGCACTGTTTCTCTAAGTTGACGTATGAAGAAGAAGATGACACTAACTCAGCTGCTGACACTACAATTTGCCCGTGACACAAAATGATGAATTTCTGAATTTTGTTTTGTTGCTTTGGTTGACAGAAATGGCCAGCCGTTCTCTTTATTTTCAAATAAAAGCTTTAAGCAGAAATTTAAACCAGCTTTTAAGTACCATTTATAAAATGAGATTCCCATATATTAGCACTCATATGTTTGTTTAAGCAGTATTATACTCAAATAAACGTATTTGAATACATTAATTTAAAAATTAATATCGAGTCAATTATAAGTAATAAAAAATTTTGAATTATTGTGAACTTTTCTGGGTTATAATTTTTATATTTAAATAACACCCGAAAACTACATCAATCTTCAGAGCTAAAGAGTTCTTTAAAACTTTGGTAATACAGTATCTATAAGCAAAATTTGATAAATATAGATAACTTTTTTTTTTATCTGAAATTGGAAAATCATGGAAAGTATTATATCTAGAAAATATTACTATGGAAAATATTATATCTGAAAGGAAAAACTTATTTGAAAACTTCATCACTAAATATCTTCTTGAAATAATAGATCATATTTATTGTCAAGAGAAGAAACCCAGAACTAATATTACTACTACGGTTGATGTGAATGTAGAAATGGAATACCTATTTTATATTGCTCAAAATTGCTTTGCATCCAATTTGAAAGACTTTACACTTAAGACTATGGTGATTCTTTTACTCCAATATGGTGAATTCAAAGCGCAAGGAGTATCATTAATTGATAAATTTTGAAGTATTAAATTAGCCTGTTTTTTCTACTTAGAAGTAAGAGTAATTCTCACATTTTGCTAAAAGAAGCTAATTGAAAAAATCACTTATTCATCTTTAAAAAACGATTGCACATAAAAAAGTTCTCTTTTGATCTCTTTTGATCTTCTCTTTTGATCTTTTGATCTCACTTAAACTTATGTTACTATCCCACCATCACTGTCACCATGTTACTAAACCGGGTAACATAATGATAAGGCCTGTGTTATGATTTCATAACGTTAGTTATTGCAGCTGTTTATCTAGGCCAAATAAATAACATATCCATGACAATAAATAATTTTTCATTGCTATAAGAAAAAATCAAATTTGGAAATTTACATGAAATCTATTGTACGATGTTTGGAGAGAGGTATGCACTGCTCAAAACAATTAAAGGATATTGTAAGTTTTATATAAAATAAAGATATAAGCAAACCTTTTTTTGCCAAAAATGGGAGAAGAGGATCACAAATGCAAATTTTTTCTGATTTTCAAACTGTGGAGTATGCTAATTTTGAGTCCGACGTCAAAAAGGTAGCTTCAACGGCAGTGAATGAAATTTGACTTTCAACTGAATGAAAGACAAGGATGGTCGACATTTAGTGACTGCTTTGTTTCGATGAGTATGATGTCTCAGCGAAGCCATTTAACTGGTTCTGAAGCTAGGAGAATTGTTGGTAGGTTAGAAGGGGGCCAAACTCATACCGAGGAGCACAAGCTATTGGAGTGTCATAATGTGTGATTGCCAGGATCTGGAACCGTTTTTTTAAATTGGAAGTGCAATCCGAAGACCAGGGCAAGGTCGCACACGGGATACAATGTCCAAGGAAGATCGTTATTTAGTGTTAACTGCTCGGAGATACCAAAATATGAACGCTACTCTTTTCCAACAACACCTTTACTAGGCTACTGACACCACGGTTTCAAGTTAGACAGTTCGGAACCGGCTCCATGGTGTAGGTCTGTATGCTCGCCGACCGATGGTATTTGTTAAACTAACATCAAGGCATCGTCGCAACCTTAGAGAGTGGGCAACAGAGTATGTGAACTGGAGGAGAAATGAATGAACCTGGATTCATCTGAAAAGATGACGTCTCGCCATTCGTGCGCCAAGGTTCGTCGTTGATCACACCATTAAAGACGCTCTTGTCTATGACGTAGCGTCAAGGGTAGCCGCAGCCATGGTCTTCGAGCTGAGAGTCCATGCTGCTGCAAACATCGTCGAACTGTTCGCAGACACTTGTTGTCTTCCAAATGACCCCGCTTCTTGACTCACGGCTTGTGACGTGGTTGCACGATCCATTACGGCTATGCGGATAATATGCCTGTCTTCTCGGCTGTTAGTGATAGGTGGCCGTTGAGATCCCGCATGGAGTTCCGTATTACCGTCCTGAACCCATCGATTCCATATTCTGCTAACAGTCATTGGATCTCGACCGACGCGAAAAGCAATACTGCGATAAGATAAACCGCAATCCCGATACGCTATAATTCGACCTTTATCAAAGTCAGAAACGTGCTGGTACGCATTTCTCCTTCTTACACGAGGCATCACAACAACTTTTCACCAGGCAACAACGTTCAAATGCAATTTGTGTATGAGGAACCGGCTGAACAATTTCCTTATTTAAACACAATATAGGTGTCGCTACTGGCGCCTGCTTTGTCTGAATGCGCTGAAAAGCCAATCATTTGCATATCACAGCACTTTTTTCCTTTCGTATAAATTTCACGTCTGTAGCATGTCGCCTTCTTGGTGTAGCAATTTTAAAGGCCAGTAGTGTATATACATTTCAGGACGCTGATAACTCATAAAATAATTCAAATGTTGTCATAGACAACTTAAATTAGGTTACAATTAATTGACAGCCTTATATTTGAAGTTGCGCTAAACTGTTATGGTATTCTTCATCGATTCATTACGAAACCGAATTGTTGTTCGCACCCCCCTTTTAGAATAACAAGCAGATTTGGAGTAAATCAGATCAGGTTGCCTTTGTTGACAAACCCTGAAATAAAATTATAAAGATGATATTAAAGTGTTTTGTAAATTTAAAATTATTAATAAATATAAATTAAACTAAACAAAAAAAATTTGTTTTTATATACAAATAAGTCCCAGTGTAACGTAAAATCAATTTGATTTTTAAAAAGCACTTTATAGTAGCTTTGAGTTGTTAGGATATTCTTTACATGGTGTCATATGTAAAAGCTACACATAGAGATAACTAATATAATGTTTCTTAAACGGAAAGGATTATATATATGGACTCTAAGAACCAGGGAGAAAAATTTACAAATCAAAACAATATATTTAACTCGAATTTGAAATCATATTTGAAATTTTAAAATGCGCAGAAATTTAAATTTAAAAAATAGAAAACAATGTAAAATGAGAAAGATAAAAAAATTAATTTAGTGTATAGTATAAATATTTAAATATATAAGGCATACTATACATGATAGATTAAAACAATTTTGCTACTTTTAAGTGTTTTAAAAAGACTTATAATTTTAATGTTGCAGTCCTAATTCCCCATTTTTCAAAAAAAAGAAAGTCTTAAATAAATTGTTTAACTTGTACTTGTAGAAAGTTGTATTGTTTGAACTCAAAATATTATAAAATTGATTCCTAAATTTTTAATGAAAAATCTATATTAAGGACTATTGATCCTGTTTTTATTTAAATAATTGTTTCTAATCTTTTCTTCAATCTTAATCAGTCCCAAGTACCTTTAATGTCTTTTTTTTGTCGTGTGCCAACTAGGCTAGCAGTATTGGGTGCGTTGGTCCACTTTTTTAATTAAACAGTAGTTTGGTGTGGAGTTCGACTTCTTCAATACACATATCCCATAAGTACCCATTTATATAGAGTAGGCAACTATTCATACAAGGAAAGGACAGTGACAGGAGAGTGAGAAAGAGAAAGTACATCCATGCTTGAACCGAGATTCGAACTCATAACCTCCTTATCCGCAGTCAGGCACGCTGGCCACTTAATAGGGTGGTCAGCATCTTTGCTGTCTATAAAACATAAATTAATATAAATTCTTATCAGATCCAGTCGATTTTGCAATATTTTATTGCATTTGCAACAAAAAACAGTTTGTTTTTCAAGATTTATCAGTTCATTCAATTACTAACAAATTAAATTCTTTTCTATAAATATGGCATTAGATTAAATATTTTAATACTTAATGAATCTCTAACCTCTAAAATTTTCTTAGATTGTGTATTGGTTTGGTTTTTATGATATTTTTGTAGTTGTTTATATATATATGTTGACTGAAGACTGTGAACAATCAACCATTTAGTAAACATGAATCATGATCAAGTAAAGTCAATAAACAAGCTAGCACCTAACTTTTTATATCTAGGAAGCGGAATTTCTACAGAAATTTTAACGGGCTTAAAAGCTATCGTAATACGCGAGCATGTTTTGTGAATCATTAAAATATCTAGATATACTTGTAATTTCTAAATTATTAAATTGTTTTTGCTTATGAAAATCTTATTAAACATAACCTAAATTTTTGCTAATATAGGAAGTTTCATATAATAATCTTTGCTGAAAATGATACATAATATCTATCGGAAAGTTTTGCTTATAAATTTATTCAATATTTCTGAATACATAATCTGTAAGACACTTTTTGAAACTCTGATTTAAATTTCATATTTATAAAGTGAATGATAAACATGCTTGGAAAAGTAGATATAATTTGTGTAATATTTAAGAAAACCATGCTATCACGAGTATAAAAATGTTTGCTTGTGAATGCAAGGAATGGTAGTCGATGCCGCACAGATTATAAAGGAGCGCCGGTTTACTGAATAAGCAAAAACAGGTGTCTGTTGAGCAATCAAAGGATTTGCATTTAGATGGAAGGAAACGATAACAAGTGAACAAAAAAAATCATTTCAAGAATCCGTGAAAATTGCGATAAATTTGGAAAAGGAAAGTGAATATATCTATGAAAATTTTATAGGATATGAAGTTTTGGTCATCATACTTGACTTGTTGATACGATATAGTTCTATAGCCGACAAGTTTAATTAATTTTAGATGGGTATTATTAAGAATATTTAAAGTTACAGGAAATATATGTAACTTCTTCATAATAAAATAATATCATGCAAATGAAAGAAAAGTGTTTTGATTTGTAATATTATTTTGTAATATCATAGTGATCAACAAAACAACCAAAGATTATTATTACACCTCATTGCCTCTTTTTAACACTCAATTCTTTCTGGGAGTACTTTTCATAGTGGTCAATATTCAGAATCGAGGAGGCAACCAAATGATTAGCGTTTTTCGTTTCAGCATTTCATAGCTTCTATTCCCACTTCGGGAATGGATGTTTATAGTGCTTTGAAACTATTTTAAATTGTAGATCTCCAAAAATAACGGCAGATTTCGATTGAGATCTACAGTTAGTTTTTCTATATAAAAATCTGTTATCTGAAATCCTTTAACGTACAAATGCTTTATTGTGTAAAAAATGATTGCAAAAGACAAATTAACTAACTAACTCAGAGTAGAAAGGTCAAAGTTCCTAAAAATTCCCAAGAGCCCTCCGCGGTATCTTAACATAGCCAAGTAGAAAAATATACTCTCAAACGTAAGCGTCAAAGTGGCAGGGTATGATCCAAGCCACTTAATTATACTTTCTAAATAAAAATTATACTTTTAATAATATAAATATACACGAATAAATTATACTTTTCTTTGCATGACCAAAATCGAGAAAATTACTTAGAAAAAAACTGCTAGTTTATTTTTCCAGCTATTTGTAAAAACATTTATATATTGAATTCAAGAATTCAGGATTCATCTTGTTCCCTCTGTTCCACCAGGGGGATATGGATAGTGAGCGCATCAGACATTGCACTTCAAAGTTTCTTGATGGCAACTCTACAGTCACTAATTTTAATTCTTTTCATACTTCATCATCCCTTTATTAGGCTGCTCTTCATTTAAAGGCAGAAATGTCGAAGACAGGCGTAGGATGAAAAAAAAATTATTTTGTTAAACAGTAATTTTCATATATCCTCTCAAATTTTATCCTCTTTAACATATGGATTATATTTGTTATGTGCTTGGTAGAGCAACAAAACAAACGCATTTTTCAAATCGAACAATATGTCAACTGTCCTCGAAAAATTTATTTACATTTTTGTAATACGGAAAATCAAGGAAAAATTAAACCACGGAATATAAATATTTATTAACTATGTTATAAAATAATAATAAAACACTGAAAAATAGTTGAATATGTGCATTAATTTAAAAATACTTAATACACATATTTAATTATTTTTAAATATTGAAATTTTTCACTTAGATACATTTTATTTTTTTAATAAAAAATTAATATTTAAATATGTGCTACAAAGTATAAATTCCAACATTAATCAGTAATAAAAATTTGAATATGTAAAAGAATATAAGCATTTGTACTTGTAAAAGAATACGTAAATTGTATACTGGAAAACAAAATATTATTTCAATGATATTGAACAAGATCCATGCTTATACATGTGCTGTTTCAAATTCAGTATCAGTGTGTGGATAACGTAATATAATTGAGGTTATAAAGATAATTTCTACTGAGTCTCATTTAAGATATTTATGTAAAATGTAATTTTTATCTGTTTTAAAAATTATTTTTCTTTCAGGATAAATAAATTGTTCAAAATTGCTTCATAATAAATAATTTTTTAAATAAAAATTTAGTTATTCTGAATTCAAATAAACAAACATTTGTATTATTTAAGTCCACAATTAATGAAGATATTTTTACAAGGTGGGGGATCATTGCACAAACAATGAGGTATGACTCCATTTTGAAAGCTTACATTGTTCCGTCATGATTTTCTTAACTTTTTAAACTCCATTTTATACTAGTTAAAAAAAATCTGTTATAAATAATTTGTTAAAATTTTATATTTCTGACTTTAAAACTTTTTCTTATATTATCATCTATTAATTAGTGATTAATATCTATTAATATGAAATTTTATCACCAATATCATAATATTTTGAAATAATAATGTAAAGCTTTTTTAAGTATTTTACTTCAAAATTTTTTACATTATTATTTCAAAACATCAGTTCAAAAATAATATTGTTATAAGGATTTCTGATTTTTAATCTTTAGAAGTCTTAAACATTTTAATTGACTATATGAAAAGAATACAATGATAATTTTACTATATATTATTTTGTTGTTATAATGAGGGAAATGTAATGTATATGTCAATAATCTCTTATTGTTATATTAAAAATAACTTTAAGAAATTCAATTTTTTTAAAAAAAATTTAACATTTTTGTAAAAACTGAATTGAGAATATTTTTCGAGTAGAACAACAAAATATTTCAAAATAAAAATATATATTCCATTTAAAAACAGCATAATCAATATTAAAAATAAAGTGATAATAATCAGTCAATAATAAGTTAAGCATATACTATTTTTCTTTGAAATTAAATACTTCACATATTTTTAATCATTTAACCATTTCATAAAGTAAACAAAATACTTATTTCATATTACCTTTGTATAGCTGATTTATTTTACAGAAATAATATTCAAGTTTAATAATATGCTTGGAAAAAATTTCTTGTTTTATGTTTTTATTTCCTTCATTTAAATTAGCTTTAAGACATGATTCTTTTAGGTAGTTTAATCATATTACTCCTACATTCAATTCAATGGATCATGCTTGTGTGTGATAAATTTACCTAATAAATGGGAGACTTTTTCTCAGTGGTCCCAAATCTACTTTAACATGAGTAATCCCCATCAAATGAGTAATCCCCGGGCCTCAATCATCGTCAAATAATTAAAAAAACAAGAACCCATTTATTCTATCACAAAAAAGAGTCTAATTTTAATGAGAGAGGAAAATTTATCAATGCTTTGTAAAATAAAGACAAAATACAGTTTTAAATTCTTCTCTAAAGAATGTTATGTGAATGAGTTTGCTCTAAAATGTTCTGCTGATGTAGTGAAATATGAAAAAGGACTATTGCAAATCAGCTTGCTCTATGATTTAGATTAAAAATTAAAAATTGCTTCGCTTTTTCTAGTCACTTCAGTGACAAAAATAGCCTTATATACATTACGATAACATATTATGAGCTTACCGAGCATACCACTTGTGTGTCACATAGAGTTGAGGATGCCAGTTCAGGTGTCAATTTTGACCATAGTTCAAAACTAGGAAGTGACTGGCTTTGTTTAAGAGCTTATTAAATTCAATAGAAATAAGCTTCCGAAAATGTATTGCAAACAAACCTAACTATACATTTTAAACCAAATTTTGATTCAAATCCATTATTACAATTCAAATTTAGACTCCATTGAACATCATTAAAAAATAATAAATTTTGGTATCTCAAAATTGTATATTAAAAATGTTTTATAAAATGAAATTTTTTCTTCAAATTTTTATTAAATCATTTTGTTAAGTAAAAAGCACATAAATAAGTGTTTTTTTTTTTTCTTTAATAACGTTAATTTGCGTAGTAAAGTAAGTTTATATAAAATAGTTCTAATTATGTAAACTTATTCCCAGCTTAACGTGAATGAATAGCTGAAAATTTAATTAAGATAAAAAATTTCAATACATCATATGCCTATGAAATGATAAGAAGAGAAGAAAAAATACGCATTTAAATAATAATTTAATAAACTCTGATTTTGTGTTGGAGGAAAAGGGAAAGAAAAATCTACGAAGAAAAGAAAATTAATTCTTTAAAGGTGAGAAACTTTGATGTCACTTTTGTTGATAATATTCTAGAAAAGAGAAAAATATGTGGAAAAAAAAGCGTTGACTGTTTGAAAGCGAAAAAGGTTATAAAAAGTTAACAGCATGAAAAAATGTAATTACTTATCTATTTTTCTATTTATATAGCTATATTAAAAATATAGTAAGTCCCAATATTTTTATTATATCACAGAACCAATTTCAAAGATAATCGTTATTATTTAATTACAAATCATCAAAAAGTGCCTGGAATAATAAGAAAGAGAATAAATGTTTCAATAAAGAATTTTGTATGATACGTTGGTAATTTTGCAAAATAAAAGCAAAAATATCTTGTCAACCAAGAAATAAATTTTCGAATACATTCTCGAAGGTGTGAAAGTAAATTCAATGTTTTAGATCTGGGTTGATATTATGTTTTAATTAAGATTAAAGAGCTGTTTGACATAGTCAACCTTCTCTTAATTTCGGCCGTGGTGTCTAAGTTTGTTAGGGTGTAGATATCATAATTGGAAGGTAGTGAATTGGAATCCAGACCCAACCGAAAATCAGGGGTGTTCCCTGATAGTGGTTGGTGTTCGTAAAATAATGCCGTAATCACAATATTTTTTATTTTAAATTATACCTTTGGGGGTGTCAAGCAAGTCTGGAAGTATTCTATTTGATCCCTGCTTTCTTAACTATGAAGACCCACCCACTTTCTAGGTCATGATGGCACGCCCACTGGGTACCGCACATTATAAATGTGCCGCCACTTCCATCTCTTATAGTGTTAAGTAACTAAGAAAAATGAAGTAATTGGATATTGAGAAAAAAACAGCCTCGTAATTTTGAATCAACAGGTTTCAATTTCTCTTTTACGTCTGTCACCAGCTGAAGGACAAATGATACTAAGGAACTTTCAACGTTCATCGGTCATATTACTTGAATACGATTTTCAGCTCTTTCAAATACAGAAACGACTAAATTTGGATCTCAAGAACGACTCATTTGACCAGCAAACCTCTCACAAGTGTAAAGGAAAATAACAACGATTTAAATGATTCAACACACTAATTATTTATTTCTAATTACTTAATCGTAAAGTGGTTATCATTTCCAAGCATAGAATAAAAAATAATGCCTTCATTTGTAAAGAATACTAGAATAGAATTTTGAAACTCATTTTTGGCTGTTTATTTATTCCTACTGAAGCCCCAAACTGAAATTCATGCAATTTTGAAATAAGTTAGCATAAAGATTAAAATCTACATTGATATCCCCTTCTATACACTTCACCAAAAGGGATATATTGTATCCTATATATTTTAATATATTTGATACAATAATATATTTA
>JAPDSC010126791.1:98871-110702 GCA_026290005.1 Latrodectus geometricus
CATAAAATACAAAGATAAGTAAATTTGTGGCTTAATCATAACCAGAATGTGTTCGAAATTTGCTTATTGTATTATAGACGCACACAAGCCATCTTCACTAATTTTATACGTCACGTGTATCGTCAAACATGCCATTGAAATTTATACTTCATTAGAAATATTTTTTACAAATTTTACACAATCTTTAGCAAACTTTTTTAAGCAAACTTTACACAATCAGCTAATCCTTACAAGAAATAAAAATGAATCTATGATTACTGAATTCCAATGAAGCACTGTTTTGACTGCATATAGTTAACTAGTTTAAAAGACCACTACTATAAAAGAGCAAAACAGTGATTTCCGATGTAGAATCTCTACAGTTGATCAATTTCAATTTTAATCGCAAATAAACAATAGAGGATGAAAACTGAATTTTCTGTTTAAAACATCTGATAGAGAGGATGCTTAAATTTTTAAAAATATTCCTATGTAGTCTTATACATGAATCGAGTTCATTATTTAGTGGACTATTTTCAAGAAATTTTTTTAACTCAATATCAAAAGTCTTTTTAAAAGAATATGTTATATTTATATAGTTTGATATTTTTATATAGTAAACGGCTTCAATGAAGAATTCCAACGTATTGATCTAAGTACTTCCTTATAGCCATAATTTATATTTCTTAAGAAGCTTTCCTGCGCTGTTCTAAGTCCTATAAATATTCAATACTTTTCTTATAAGTTTGTTGGAATAGAATATTTATACGAGTCCGAGATAATTCATACTTGTTAGAATTTTGTGTCTAAACCTATAAAAAGTTATAGTTTTAGTAGCTTCTTAAATTGAAATTTCGAGGCTTCGAATAAATCGACAAGACATCGAAGCTCGTGATTTCTAATTTTTAATCTTTATCAGCTTCCATATGATCGCGTGTCACGTTTTAGAGAACACATGGCTTTAGAAAGAAATTCATGCCTTAAATTTTTTATTGAAAAGAGAGTTTTGTAGAGACAGATGAGTAAATATTATCACTCTCAGATAAGATTACAAGATGAGATAAAATACATAATGTGTTGGAATTGGTGTGAATGTAAAGAGGGTAAATATCAATGACGATCCTTTTGCTTTTCTTTTTTTAAAGTTCTAAATTTTTGGTAAATTTTATAATAGAATGTCATTTTTTCATGAAATGATCAATAACCAAATCGTAAACAAAGGTATAATTTTATTATATTTTTATTTCAATTTTAATAAATTTTAACTATTAATATGTGAACTTTTTTCTTTTTTTATTTAATAAATCAGATAAGTTAATAGCAAAAATTGAAGTTAATAGCAAAAATTTTGATTAGATAACACATTTTCTAGCTAAAAAATGATTTTTAAAATAATGATGATTTTGAGATTTTATTTTTATTTTATTATTCGAAATATTTGCGATAAATAACTGGAATCAGTTTTTCTTCAATAATATAAGCCAGAACTATTCTAAAATATGCAGATTATTCTAAAAATATACAGTCTGAAGACTTGGAATATTTTTTATACAAAATTAAATGCAAATTACGCAATTTACATTATAAGTAACTTTTTTAAGCAAATTGAGACAGTGTTAATGATAAAATGAACATTATAAAATACACAATAAAAATATAGTTTCGTAAAATATATCACTATTCTTATAAGCAAAACTACATTTTTTGCTCCATTTCAGATACTTATCAACATTTTTCCAGCGTCTTGACCACAGTATTTTGAAAACAATTTGATTTTCAAGGCTCTGAGAGAATAAATGGATTCATTTTGGTAAATCAAAGATTATCTAAAGCATCAGAGTTTTCTTCATAAACATTACTAAAAAGTCAAAAATCTTCAGACTTAAATTTCTCTAAAAATACGATAGTAAGAATTATTTCGAGATATTTTAAAATGTAGTGTTTCCGAAGGATACTTTTATGGTTCAATGTAGAATGTCGAGCAGCATAAAATAAAACTTAATTTAAAATTCAACGTGAATTTTATGAATAAGTATTTTCATAATTAAAATAAGTAAGTGCGCTGTTTTTAAAAGAAGTTTTTTTGACATCTGATAGTCTGCCACAATCTGACTGTTTACAAATATTGTAGCAAAAAAGACTCGGAAGCGTCCTGGAATCTGCAATGTTGGAAGTGTGCGCAATCTGCAAAAAAGAATTTAATCATGAATTAAACAAAGTTTTCAGCATTCATGTGACTTCTGAAATAAAGATATACTTCATCAGATGAAAGCAGTTTCTTCGTAAAAATATTGTGAAACTATTTCAAGGGCCATTGTCAATAGAATGTGACTTCGATTTCAAATTTCTGCAAAATAAGTTTTGTGTTTTCCTGAGGTATAAAGGTATTCCTGAGGTACAAAGATATTCTACAAAGGTGAAGAAAATGATGTGATACGTTTTAATGCCATATTTTTAGTACTTGGAAAGAATTAATTATAAATTGTAAATTTATAAGCAACCAATACACATACATACCTAGAATAAAAAGTTATATGGCGATTCTTTGCGAGTTGGAATCCTAATTTTTGGATTGTATCATGAAATTATATTAAATATTCAGGTACATTTAATTACTTCATTCAATCTCACTGACGTCATACCTTTCACTTAAAATGCATTTTTTTTTATTTATTTAAAATTAAAGATGATGAAATATGATAAAAAGGATAAAAATATCCTTTAATAAGAAAGCAGGAACTAAAATAGAAATGTTTCAAATTTTCTCAAAAGCATTCTATTGATGTTTCTGTCAAAGTCTTTTAAGTTATCAGTAAACCTTAATTTTATTGAAAAGAGAGCCCAAATTTATTAGAACTATTTAATTATATAAATTTCATAATAGTGTTTTAAAGAAATGTATTATTATTTTACAAAAGAAAATTACTGTAATTACTTTAATCACTAAAACAATCTTCTAAAATTTTTAAGTAACGTAATGTAATTTATAAGAAAATACATGCTTTATTTTTTGTATATAGTTAAAAATTTTCCAGATTTTTTTGTTTCATTTATTTGTCTCTCAAAACAAATTTTTGCATACCTACATTAGTCAGATCAGGTCTACAATTTAAAAATTCCAGCAGTTAAGAAAATAGCTCAACATAAAAAAATCTGTCTACTTTCATTAAAAATGGAATTAGAGTTTTTATTTTTACTTTTATTTATTTATTTATTCAATTTGTATAACATACAGAATTATTATCAGTTTCCCGCTACGAGTAAAATAGTTACGTTATTTCAGCGAATTTCTTTTTTAAGGAATTTTATTTTGCAGCCATGCGAACATAATTTAATTCTTTGTAATAATCATATCTTTTATGTATTGATAGATTCCATTAAGTTAAAAATAATCAGTACCAGAATTATTTTCTATTATAAAAGTTAAAGGAGAGAAATTTCTGTCCATAAAATACAAAAACTCTTTCAGAAATCTTTTTAATCTTCTTTCAAAGAAAATTTTTGTTCGAATAGCATTTATTTTTACAGAATTTAAAACCATAGCTGATTCATAAGACTATCATACTAATATTAGAAAAGTTAGTTAAGAGATCACTCAGCTTATTGAAATAAAGAAAGGAAGCTCTTACCATGTATAAGACAATTTAACACATTTTTATAGACTACATTTTTAAGCATTTAAAACTACCACCAAAATTTGATCGGTCAACATTTTATTAAATTAAATTAATCTTTCTTTATTTGTATATATATCTTCTTTATTTGTATATATATCTTCTTTATTTGTATATATATAATCTTTCTTTATTTGTAGGTCCCAAATAATCTTAGTTCAAGCAGATAATGTAAAATGAGTGAGGACAATGAACTCAGATATTGAACAAAAAGGAGTACAGTAAAACAAAAGGCAGTTATCTTAAGCAGGCAGATAGAACAAAAATTTCGAAACAATCTATTCAAAAAAGGAGCAAACAAGCTTTGCCTCTTAATTATCCCATGAATTATCTAAAAAAATTAGTTTGTTTTAAATGAAAACAAATGAAAAACATTTTATAGGTAGAAAATAAAAGTAAAATATATTTTTGGAAGTTTCTTAATTTTAAGTTCAAAGATCTCATCCATATCCATTTGTCCTAAATATTGCGATTGCTTTGACATTTAGTATGACACAAAAAAAAAATGCGCATTGTTTGGAAATTTTTTCGTAAAATTTCAAAAATTTATTATGATCCGTATAGGATACCAAATTAAATATCTAATGAATACTAAAAATACCAATAACAAATAATTTTAAAGTATTAAATTCAGAAATAGAATTAAGATTTTAATTGAAAAATAGAAATTCAATTAATATTAATTTAAATACACACACATTTTCCATTATCTCTCAGTAAAAATTCAAGTTCATGCTATATAAGTGCTAAATAAAGATTGGTTCATAAATTTGACAAATGTTCACTTAACTGTGACTTTTTCTGGGTTTTGATAATTATTACTAAAATTTGCCTTTTGTTTAATAGCATTTTTTTATGGTTTATTTAAAAAATCATTACCATAATTACGAGAAATAATGAAATAAATGAGTTCCAATGGAGGATTAAGAGTAAATATGTTTGAAATAAAAATTATCAAACTCGATCCCAACCATCAGTGAAGAACGAAATACACTGGTCATTTGCATCCATGGAAAGTCGAAGTAAGAGTTTTATGGTTTATTAAATTTTAAAAAATAAACATTAGAACTATTTTATTGCGTGGTCTGAAAGACATTTCCCCTATATCTGTGTCCTTAGTAACCGAACCGTTCAACCAATCGAAAAGAAAGTTTAGATATAGTAATTTGAATGTATGGGATCCAGATTGTGATAATTTAATACAATTAATTCTAACAATTATGGTTACAGTGACAAAATTTCGAAATTTTCAAATTGCAACATCCACTTTTTTCATGCGTAAATTGATCATAGCCTGAAAAAACCTTAAATGACGATATAAAGAAACACATATGACGTAAATTGGAGGAGTATCGCAGTTTTTAGTAAAACATTTGCAAAGATGAACATCGTAAAGAACCAATCATAATAAAAAGGATGATGTATTTATGTACTTCGCATTATTCACTGCGATATGTAGCAACACCAATCACGGAACACTTTTGCAAGGCACTGTTTGTGATATAAGCAATATGGGAAGATTGTTTCTTCATGTTCGTGTTAATCCGTTTCATTTCGTTAGAAGAAGATGACACTTTCAGGGGAACAACGAGGTGAATTGATGAAGCTGTTTTATCTGAGCGGAAAAAATACTGCAGAAGCAATGCGAGTTTATCATCGAAATCATAATCTAAAACAAGGCACATGTTCCGTAAAAAGAGTAATAAAATATTTAATTTCGTAAATAAATTTGATGAAACGGGATGCACATGTGATAGACCACGATCCGGATGACCCCATGTTCCTGTTGAAATCGTTGGGGAAGTGCATAATACGATTACTACAGGTTCATTTCATACAAAAAGAGAGTTTTCCCTCAATTTGGATACACCAAAAACAGTTCTTCAAATTCTGAACTATGTTCTGCTGGTGTTTTCTTATCGATTCCAGCGTATACAGGTGTTGACATCTGGAGACAATTAACAGTAAGTTGACTTTGAGAATTTTTTTTTAATCAAATTTGATGAAGTTGGCTGGTGGTTACTGGGGGATATTATGGATTATGTGGACATTGGATGAATCACATTTCCCTCAGACTGGGAACGTAAATTTCAAGAAATTTAGGCGGAAGAAAAATCCTCACGGCGTGGCACTAGAGCTTTCATTCGACAGATACGTGACTGTATGGTGCAGCGTCTCAGGGATATTTATTCTGGGTCCTAACATCTTCGAAGAAGTTACATCTAATGGTATACAAATGTGCTCCGCCATAGATGCTCGGTATAAAGCAATGTTGGAGAATTACGTAATTTCAGAAGCGAAATGTCATTCATGAAATTGTATGTATGCAAAATAGTGTTCCTCCACGCATTGCCAGAAGTGTTCGAAAAGTGTTTCAACAGCACTTTCGTGATAGAGTCATCACACGTACTTTGCAGTTTCATGGCCTCCTCGTTCCCCCGATCTCACTCCGATGGATTTTCGGGGTTATCTTAAATCTAATGTGTAATCATATCTCCAGAATTTGTCTGACTTGTGAGAGATGCTATAAAACGGGATGATCTTCTTCGCAAATGTTTTACGCAGCCAATTTACGTCATACATGTCTCGTTTCAATGCGATTCAAGGTTTGTGCTCTGTTCAATTTGCACACAAAAAAATGGGTCTTGCCATTCGAAAATTTCGAAGTTTTGTCACTGTAACTGTAGCTGTGAGAAATTTATTGTTCTAAATCATCACAAACTGTCAACACATTCAAATAACTATATCTAAACTTCATTTCTATTGGTTGAATGGTTCGGCCACTGGGGATTCATATATAGTGGAAGTTTCTTTTAGACCACCCATTATATTACACTGTTACTTAAAAAGCTATTCTAACTTCCTTCAACGGTCTTTGGTTTCTGTTTACTCTGAAATGTACACTTTTCCCTCTCAAATGTTTGAACTTAACACGGGGAATTTTAAATTTTACTGGTGTTAGATTTGCAGTATCATTAACAATTCCATCGGAAACTATGTAATACTAGAAAAAGCAAAATTTAAAAAATAAAAGCATTTTTTCTTCTTTGAAATTCAGACATAAACGTATATTTATTTTACATTCGTACATGATTTTTTCCCCATTTTATTAATAGTCTATCAATTAATTCGATGATAAATGAAAATTTTTGTTAAAAATATGATGTGTAGTTCAGTATTTCCTACTGTGATCTATTTTTATTGTAGTTTTGAATTCTTTTTAATATGTCAATTTCATTTAAACGTCATCTACTATAAGAATTCAGCTAAAGTGACCAACCTACAAAAACACTGTATTGATATAGTGCTGAACTTCAAAGACGAAAGTTCTGGAATACATATAGGCTCTCACCACATAACCGTTTTATAAAATGATGAGGTGTTAAACACTGTATAACGGCCTTATATGAAGGAAATGAGTAGCTAGAAATATTGTTTAGTCGTGAAATATACTATAGTTTTATCCTTGCGTCTGACTGCATTTTCCTATTTATGATAGCTATGATAGTATGTCATATTTTTAGTTTTAACATATATGATTATGAGACATTTTGTCTACTAGCAACTACAATTATTATGCACTACATGCGTATAAATAATAACGATATTTATTGCACAAATTTGTTATGTTGAAAACGACGAGTGATTAAATGTTTAAGAAATTTAGAAACCAAAAGCCTGTAGACATTCAGAACACTAATTCCTGGCAGTATTAAGAAAATTTATAAATCTAGGCATTGAATCATACAGAGATTGGATGTCATATGCATACACAACTAAACTATATTCTAAGCTCTGTGGCACGACAGCCCACTGCGGAGCCAAGGCCAATAATACCCATATCTATTTTCTTGAGCAATGGCTCTGGGGTGTGAAGCATCTGCCCGGTTAGGTGGTCAGCCTAAAGCAAAATTTCCAGTTTAGTTCCCAAGCATGCTTAGCACTCAGTTTTATCAACCCACTGAAGGGAGAACTGAAGAATCGACTTTGCCTAGATCTAACCTTATATCTGTGCGATAGGGTGCGAAACGCAAACCACTACGACCCTGGGTTCTATACATATACGACTACCTGTGTAGTTTTAACATGATGTAGTAGTTCATCTACATTAGTAATGAGCTTATGGTGATAACCAACTATATAGACGACAATTATTACCTAAATAATTACAATCGTGGAAAGTTCTAAATATCCTGCTAATTATGACAGCAGTCAAGGGTTTTCAGTATCCTAAGAGGCCCGTACAATTTCAAGAACATCAAATGTATATTCCCTTATGAAACTTTATTATTGACCTAAGCGTTTCAGGAACCAATGAATGCACTTCTAAACATGATGCAGCTTAAGGGTAGCCGAATCTTTTGCCGAGCTGATAGTCATCGTCGAGCAGTGCAGACAGATACTTTTTACCTTGCTCAGTATTGACACAGGGCTGACGTCGGGGTTGTATTACCAACTAAAGCCATGCGAATAACAAGTCAGTCATTTGGGTTTTTAGTAAGTAGGCCTCAGAGATACAACATGATATTCAGTATTACCGTCTTGAAGGCAATCATAGATTCTCAAATGATTCGAGTTGAAATCCTGCACTGCAACAAACTTGGTAAGATTCAATTTGATATTAAAAAAAAAGTCTTAAAAATGATAATATATACTGCTTCTTACATAAGGAGTCATACAATTTTCCACCCCATTCAACAACATTTAAATCTATTTCGTGGACAAGGAAGCTTTTGCATATAATTAACACTGCATATATCGTGCATTGTAGATGTTATGATTATCATCTATTTTTCATGAATCCATTGAAAATCTAATCATTTTCATATCTCTCACAGCATTTTCTTATTTTCATTACTAATTCTACGTATGTAGTATGTTGCACTCTTAGGGCATATATTTCAGTATCTCTTTGAGTAAATTTTGAGCTAATTGAATATGTGTAATGGGAAGTAATTTTTATGTATTTAATTTATAAGATATAACTAACATAAATATGTTAATGAACCACAGAAAGAGCAAATTGTTTTGATGAAAATTTGAAAATTAAACGATTAGAAATAAGTTCAGGGAGATTTGTGTAATCTCTTTTGTGTTTAAAATTTCATAGCAAACTGTTTTATAAGTATAAGATAATTATATGAAAATGTGTATGTTAAATAAAAACTATATACTTAGCTTGTGTGTGTAAACTACTAGTGCAAGTTAATTTAAAGACTAAATACATGTTTCATTAAATTACACGAGAATCGAAATAAAATAAATGTATTTTTGGTCAAAGAAATATTTACATTTATTTTATTTCGATTTTCCGCTTAATTATAAATAATGATAATATTTTTAGAATTGTACTATAAACCAAAGCACTTTTTTATTTCTTTAATTTAGTTTTTGTATTATCATATATTCATGTTTAATGCATATTAAAACATTAATGTATTAAAACAAAATACAAAATAGAATTTTAAATATTTTATAATATAAACCTTTCCTTTATTTTAAATTTTTAAGCACTACATTTTATTTTAATCTTAATTTTAAAATTAGATATTGTCTCCTAGAAAATATTTTTATAATATCAGCAGTTTGCGACATCAAATGAGTTACTTTCTTCCTTCACCCTCTAACTTCATCATATTTACCATAATTTGGTACATTCTTGATCATTAACTTCAAATTCGTTTGGTAAAGTGCTTTTATTTATCTTTATTATCGTATAATCCTACTGGTACTTCTATACATATTAATTCTAATTCTAGTCATTATATATAATTATCATTTAATGTCGTAAGATTCAAGATTTTTTCTCCTCTTGCACAATATATTAGAAATGAAAGAATTTAATATGAAAGGAATGCTTAAAACAATTCTGTTTATAATACTTATGGAATTCATAATTTTAACACTTGTAACCAGATCATATGTTAAACATAGACTTTAAAAAAACAAAAAGAAAGATCACTCCAGGTGGTGATGTTGCTAGATACGAATACACCAACTCAGAAATGAATAATTTGTCAAAATTCTTTCCGCTTAGGGAGTTGTAAATAGACAAGTCAAAAGAGCTTATATCAAAAGAGCTCTTTTAAACCAGACTTTCTCTCTCTGTCATGTCATCTATTACTCGGATAACTCTCAGTTTAAGAGAGTATAGAACTAACTGAATGATCTGCCATGGATATAGATTCTTATACGCCTATTTCGATGCCGTAGAAAGAAATTAATCTATTGAAATATGTCAAAACACACTGCAAATTAATATCAAAATAATCGAACATAATTATTAGTGATGCATCTTTCTTCCAAAACTATAAATATTTTGTACGAAGTATACATATACCTTTATCAAAAATTAATATACATGAATCATTAATTTTTTTCCTTAATAAAGATGTTAACTCAGCTTCTTCTTGTATAAAATTTGTAGCCTAAATATTAGAAAATATAGTTTGATTTTCTGTCACATTTTCTGCTTATATAAATATGTATAGCCCTGAAAAAATAATTTGAACTAAGATCCTCTAGACTATTTTTAAAGCACTATGGTTCCCCAAAACAAAGTGAACATACATGTGTAATCTATACACTAATATATTCTTAATTTCCTTTTCTTTAAAAAAGTCAAGCCTTTGTTAATTAACTCGCAATAATAAATAGTAGGAAAATTGGTGAGATTTCCATTTATGACATTTCAAAAGATAGATTATAGAAGTAGACGACCAAAAGCAGACTTCAGTTTCAAACGCAGTATATATAATTAAAAAAAATTAAAAGCATACTTAGTAAGCCTTTTTGAAAGCAGTTTTAAAAGGATTACAAGTTAAGAGTACTTAATTGGATAATGTGTGCCTAATTATATTTTATGACTTTGTGAATAAGCAATTTAAAATAAGTGACCTTCAGTTTTGAAATCGGAAATCCTTATTCATTGAAATAATGCATAGTAAAAAATTATAAATGGAGTTCAAAAAACTTTCTTATAGTGCTAATGAATAGATTTAAACACCAATTCTTTATAATTTAGTTTATTTCACTCTGTCATTCAGAAGTCAGTAATAAAACAGGAAATTAACATTGAAACTAGAAATCCTTTGTTCCTAGAAGCATTAATATTCTAATTGCTGCTTCTTGAAGTCTTGCTCTGTATGATTGCATTAATAATAGTGAATAATTAGCATTTGTAAGAATAATAATTTAAAATATTACTTATTCAATCTTAGAAAAATCTCTCTTGTCTTAGAAAAATATTACTTATTCAATCGTGGACCATACCATTATTATTACAATTAACCATAATTATTACAAATATATTATAAATATATAGAAAGAATCATAATTTGCTTTAAACATAGAGAATTATCCGTTATAAATTAATTGCAATTGTAATTATAAAAACTGTCTAAAAATAATATTAAAATATTTTTATGTATCAAATTACAGTGAATATAATATGAACTGATCTTTAGAAAAGTCAATATTATACCGAGGAACCTTCTTTAAAAATTATACATTTTATCAGGATTTAACAAATACTAGAATTATTCCATAGAAAATTGAAAAGGCATTCCTATATTTTAAATAAATTGGTTTAAAAAAAGAAAGAAATCGTATTTACTGATATATTCTGATCTTATTATAGGTAATCTGAATATTTAGATGATTACTGATGATATTTGTTGATATAATCACAGATAACCCTAATAGAAGATTCGGAAAATTTAATTCGAAATTCTTGAAGCAAAAGATACTTATTTTCGAGTTACTTATTAAAAAGTAACAAATTTCATACCATACAGGGAAAATTGAGAGCAATGTTTGTTTTATGATTTTATTATATCTTAGCATTCTTAAAAACTAAATTGATTTTACTTTTATTTTTAAAAAATTATTTTAGAAAATTCAGAATGGTTTCATTTAATAATTGAAAGAGTAAGAAATAATATTGCTAATAACTCTAAAAAAAAAAAATGTTCATATGATTGAACAGTTACAAAACATTTTATATATGTGTGAGAGTGTGTGTTATTTTCAAAATATGCCAGCTTTGAAGTAAAAATCATGCATTCTCAGTAAAAATTATTCTAACAATACTATAGTTATGAAAATTATATCCATGTGTGTTAATCAACTTCAGAAGCCATAATTAATAAGAACATCGCTTCTGCTTCACTCTTCATT
>JAPDSC010126791.1:110712-125182 GCA_026290005.1 Latrodectus geometricus
TAATTTAAGTAGTTTAAAATAAGTAGTTACTGATTCCATCTAATGCACCCCCCCCACCCCACCACCCCCCACACACACATATTAGAAGATGTAACAGGAAGAGCAATAAAAGTCAAATACAATGGAAGAAATTATTATATAATTTAATACAAATAACACAAAATCAAGAAAAAACTATACAATACAAATAAGTTGTATTATAATAATTTTATAACTGAAACTTAATCGTTAGTTCATTTTTATAAATTAATATTTAAGTTAGACATGGTCTAAAAGTAATCCATGAAAATGCTGTGAGATAATTCTGTTATGTTATTATTTTTAGATAATATGTAGAACCTAAATTAAGCAACCGTCTATCAACCATTGTTCGTTATCTGTGATAATTTTTGCATTCTGGGTCCAGATTATTTCTTATGGCATTGGTCAATATCGTGCTTTTCAATGTGTAATCACCCTTCCTTTCTTACCCTGATTTTCCAGCAGCTTCTATCTCCTTCCCTAAATTTATGAAACTATGGTGACGTCAGCCTTCGTCTATTTCATCCTCCCCATAAATTTGACAAACAGTGCGACATGGTGTGGCTTCCGTACTATTTTTTATCGAACTCGTATGTTTTTTATCAATGTCTTACATTCTCCTTCTCGATTTCCATCTTACACACTCTAAGATTTTTTGAGATGCTTAGCTGTGTGAAACACAATGCGTTTATTTGTTAAGCATCCATTTGTTTGATTGGCCTACGATTCTGGTCATTGAAACGTCACATGTGGCATCAATATCAGTGCACAATTGCCTTTCTAAAAATAGGTAGAACTTTCGCACTTACTCAATAAATTAGATAATAAGATTGCTGTAAAAATGCTATATGAATAACCTGCTATTAAAAATAAAATTTAAGTAAAAATTAGCTTACTTATAGAAGGGCAGATTTTGTTGCTAAGTTGTTGTTTAACTGTTATAATATGGTATTAATTCAGTTATTATTACATTCGTTAAAATATTATGTGTATATATATACATATCGGTGTTTCAGTTCATATATTTAGATATATTTCATTTTGGAGACTTTAATGAAATGGATTTATATCATATAGCATATTGTTCATTGAATGATTTTCATTCATATATTTTACTGTTATAAAAAGCGAAATTTTTGCAAAGTTTCATAATTTAAAACTTTTTCTAGTAAAATGTACTTTTGAAATAAGAAACAATTCTGTAAGTCCAGATACAATTAAGTAGAGATAAGTTTCTTCTAAATATTACATCTTGTATTTATTAAATAAGGATTTAAATTCAATTTAAAACCAATATATATCCCTCGAATATATTTACAATCATTCAAAAGTAATTTTACGAGATATTTAGTAATATGTATACTGAATTGCCATAATTATTTGTACATTTAAATAATAACGTGTAAGTCCCCGTGAGCAAGTAGTGTCGCAATGCAAAGTGGCAAGAATACTATTTACAGATTAATGCTTGCAGGTATTCTGAAAAAATTCTTTATATGGATCCTGTAGAATAATTCACAAATGCGTAGGAGTGAGTAGTGGGTGAGATAATTTATAAACGTCATGTTACCAGGTACCCAGTATATGCTGTATAATATCTACATCTGTATATTTAGTTGACTAGTGATAATATCTAAAACCCGAAGAATGGAGTTACCCAAAGCATATCTTTACATGTGGAATATCACATTTTCTTTGTAGAAATTTCCAATTAAATTACTATACATAATGAATATAAGTAATTGTAATTTATCATATAAGATACTCACATGTCTGTCACTAGCCATATTAGTCTCTAGATATTTAATCATGCCTCATACCCTCTTAGAATCAACACCATTTTGATCCGTCCTGGATTTACATGTAGTGTTCAAAGTTTTTTGAAGTATATTCCATACCATCCAACCACCCGATACAAAGGTAAATAAAATAAGTCAAGCTAAATAAATGTTTTCAGTAATCAGCAGAAAAATATCAGAATTAGAGGTTCCAGGTGAGATTTAAGGTTCTAATCCATGCAGTCAACAATTGTACTCATGTAGATCTTTGATTCAGAAAGCCCCATCTAAAATGTTTTCTGGACGAATTCATGTATGTCACTTTCTTATACCACAACACTAGAATTATCAGCAATTTAAAAGATGTTGCACATGTATCTCGTTTAAGAGTTCTTGTCCATCATAATTAATTCCATTCTTTCACTTTTTTTTTTCAGTAGCACCGTTGTCTCAAATTTGGAAATGCATCGGATAGTCAATACTCACAATGATTCATGAAGCAGAAGTTCTCAAGAATTCAAATTTTATTACTACTTCAGAAATACTATGATCTATTTCCTATGCACTCATAATAACGACACATACAAACTCAGTTAAATGTTGAAAACCTACCACAACGCTGTAACTGTAATAATCAATGAAGCAGCTTTCCCAGATACATGTATCTTTTACGCAAACAAATGCATCGTATTACTCATTGATTGTATACTACCATTGTTTGCATGAGCTCGTTTGCACCAATAATAATAATTTTTGCTTTTGAATACATACGAGTGTGTGTTCAAGCTCCAGAAAAATTGCGTTATATATGTGTATACTCATGAGATTTTCATTTAATAAAGAGTTGAATTTCGGATTTCCATGTCTTTTATTTTTTATTCTATGTTTCATTAAAAATCATTTCTTCCTATAAAACAAAAGTTGTTGCAAAAAAGTAGGATAAAATGATTTAAATCTGTTTGCAAATAAAATTATGGTAATAAAAATTTGATAAATACCACTTCATCTTAACCTATATTTATATACTGCTGTTGAACTATGTCAAGTACATTAAGCGTTTATGTGTGGTTTTTATCTTATCTTGACCTTAGACAGAAATGAGTTCTAGATATTAAGGTAAATGTATGCCACAACGTAAATTTTATAAATTTTTCAGATAATCTAGGCATTTTTATTCTTTCGTTTGTAGCAATTTTATAAAATAATTAGTGCTTCAGTAAAAATTGTCCGTTGTAATCTTGTTGGAAAGTTGAGAAAAATAATGTGTAATCTTCTTCATACTTCAATACATATATGCTGTAATATTTTTTATTAATTAATAATGTCACACATCATAAAACTTATTATTGATTAATGTTTCTTACAAACTTAACATGTATTTTTACCATCTCAGTCAAGATTGGGAAGTAACATAGTTTATGAAAAACAAGAAGCTTTTTAAAACTTAAATGTTCTTTCCCAAAACTTTCATTCCATTTTTTCGATCATAGCTTTTTATCGTTAGATAAAATTTTATGAGATTTATTATGTATATTTATTAATACTTTATATGGAAAGTATATAAATAAGCTAAGAAATTATTTACATGCTCACCAAATGAATGTTTTATTTGGTTATCTTATTAAATTTTTTGAAGGGCGTTGAAAAATATTCTTTGATACATTATATGTCTTAAATTTTCTACTATAATTAAAGCTTTTACATTAATTACTTGAAATTATGACTTCTTATATTATTAAATGAAAACAACTCCTTCAAATCTAAGCGTACTTAAGTGGGTAAAAATTATTTTATTTTACAGATATTTTTACTTAAATATTCTGATGCGGAAATTCTTAATGTAAAATGCATTACAAAATTCAAAATATCAAATTTATGTAAATCAAAAAAATATTTCTCAAATTACATCTGAAATAGTTTTTCCACGTTCACTTAAATATAAAATTTACTCTGAATGAAATAAATTTTAATTTAATTTTAAAATTGCTATCTATTATTAGCAATAATTTTATTTCACAAAATTGCAGTATTTAAAGCCTTGAGATGTGGAAATTTCGTCCAAGAAATCAAGGTTTCAGTTTCATTAACCTGGTACCGAGTAAGAAGAGAGCGGAACTTACACGAAACACTAGTTTCACATGAATTAGTACTATTCTACAAGCTAGGAGAGCAGAATTGTGATGTTAGAAAAGCAGCCATGATTATATGATAGTTCTCCATTGAATACCGAAGCTAAGCACCGTAGGAAAAGGCAACCAATACAGGTTGATTCAAAACTACTGTGACCAATATTATAAGCCTACAACTGCTTATTGTAAATTTTAATAGATTCACAACTAGCTTTGTTTTTAAAAAGAAGCATTTGAATTATTAATCTAAATATTTTTATCCGTGGCAGAAAATCTTGGCTTTGAAAATCGATCCTCAAATCTGAAATGAAGTTTTAAAATATTAGAAGGAGAATTGTTCAAATTCTGTTGTAAATAAATCATTTAAAGATCAGAAGATATTTTCCAAATTATTTCCTCTCTAAAATTTGAAAAGAAATTAAATTTAAAAGGTAGTCAAAAAATCTCCAAAAAAGAATGCTGATGATAAGAAATCCTTTATGTAAAAAAGGGCCACACAAAATACTTATTGCTATAGCAAATCCCCAGCCTCAAAATATTTAGCAAAGAAACTACTTACCAAGGAAATCGAAAATTTTTTGTAAATAAAAAAATTGTTTCTAAAAATGTGAATAAACCATTTTGTCATCAAATATTTACCTTATAAAAATGAAGAATACATTCTTGGTCTTTCATTTAATATAATGGAAAGGTAGAGGCAAAGCATGGGTAATATCGAATGAAGCATTGTTTATCTTTTATACACAACTAAAAAAATGAAGATCCAATATATTTCCTAATGGCCGACTTCCTATTTTTCAAACAGCAAGTTGGCCATCACGTGTTATAAAATGAATGGGAATGTCCTTTCAGGGCTTAACAATACCACTTTTTTTTTTTTAACCAAAAAGTTAGTATTATCAGAATAAAAGTTTGAGTATTATCACAATGAAGGTTGGATATGAACATAATAAATTTCACATGATCAACGAGAGTAAAAGTTTTTATCCTCAAAACCTCTTTGTTTTTCACCAAGATTCTGCACCAAGTCATTCTGCAAAATCACATTTGAAAATAATGAAATCTATTCATTGACCAATATTTGTGTATTTTGCTGGGATTAATCTTTAGCACAACATTCCTGATCTTCGTTGCTTATATTATCCGATTTATCATGTGTATGAGTATTCTAAATGAAAATTTTCAACAAAATGCTGCTCTAATATCTAATGTTCATATTCAAGAATATTCAGAAAATAAAAATTTTACTTCAATAAAGAAAAAAACAAATGTGTGTTCATTTATATTTACATAAAAACTATTTCTTCCCTTAAAAAAAGATTTACTATATGCTTCTTTTTGAAATTTTTTTTCTCTATGATATCTGATTGCAAAATAAACATACTCAGAAATCATTTTATTTTATCAGTCATGATCATCCTTAAATTTCTTTTTTAAATTTGCTCAGTTATTTATACACAGAGACAGAGAAAATAAAAATAAGAAAATAAATGTTACAATTACCAGATCTCAAAACAATTTCGAGATGTGACTGAATTATCAATCCAACTGTTTTATCCGCAGTTATTGAATCGAGCATAAATAGGTAGGGTATTTATAAAGTGCACACTATAATAATTTGATCAAATGCCCTCAAATGAAAGCCCTTCTTAAAATTTCACAAATTAAAAAATAATGTTACTTATCAAGGTTTTGCATAAAATGAATACTTACTAGTAAAGACTTTTTTGTGATTATTTTATAGTAGGTTTTATAAATATTCATTTATACTTGCGTGTATATATTTTAAACTATATATTGTTAAGGAAGATTTTCTGGAAATTGTTTTTATCTATAATTTTCTGATGGTAAAATATTCAGAAATCATATCCTTTTATTTGTCCCCATCATCTTTGAATTTCTCTTTTAAAATTCACTCAATTATTTTTGTATCAAGAAAAAGAGAATAAAAAGGTCTTCCATTATTTTAAAATAAAATATGCATGTCATAACATTTCAGTGTCATTATTACTCTTAAATATATTTCGTAACCTTCCTCATACGACTGTTTTACTACCTGTCTGTTTAAAAAAAAGCACTTCTTTCACTTTATCAAAAGAGAGCAGTTTACATTGAAAGAGATAATCTAAAATGATGCTCTTAAATTTTTATATCTACCTGTTAAAGTGTCACATAAATTATTATATTTCACAAGTTCAACCTTTGTGAAGTAATCTGACTGAAAAAAAGTCGGTTAATCGCTTGCAATTATGTCATCCTTCAGGTATCTTATTTCTATTTATAAGAATTGTCTATGAAAAATTTCAAATTTATGTATTAAGAGATAATAGGTTGCGGTATGTTGAAATGTAACTACATCGCTTTCACGTCCAGATGATAAAGTATTCAATATCTACCTCAAATGAAAACTGGAAAGAACGGGTATATTAATTTAGCTCTTTTAAAGTTCATCATCCTTCTGTTCATAAGATGGAGAAGATGGGGAATAGAATATTCCAGCTTAAATATTAACTTCATAATTTCCATGTTCTTTAAAATTACAAATTATTTAGGTTTAGAGTATTTGGTAGAATGAAATTAGGACAAGCTAAAACGAATTTAATAAGGTGAAAGAACGAACAGCTATAAAATTGCAGTAAAACAAGGTCTTTTTGTAAACAGAAAAATACAGGTTTCATAATAATCCAGTCGAATACTGCTATAGGAATAGGGCTGAACCCTTTAAATATTTGAAAGGTTCAATTTATTTTTATTAATGTGGAGTTTATATATATGTTAGACATCCTAGGGGGGTCCCTCACATTTCACTGAACTTAAGAAGCATATCTGGCAATTGGTTATTTTTAGAAATTTCGGTTAATTAATATAAAAAACTGAAAATTTAATCTGTCATAAAATACCCTTGATTTACATTATTTCCACCCAGTATAAAAAATTGGTTATAACAAGAGAATTCAGTTAAAAATTCGAAAACAGCTTCTTATTTTCTCTAATCAAAATTTTCTTATTGTAACATAAAACGAAAAGAAATGTGATTCAATTATCATTAACGAGTTTTCAGTAAAATAAATATTCATTTAGTATTTGGTTTTCTTATATACTATTTAATCATCCGTTAATATTTTTGCTGAAGGGCTCTTTAAAGTATTTAATCAAAATGATATTTATAAATCCATCCACCATTGTTTTATTCATTTTAAATCTGCTTTTTGTAATATTAATAAAATTATCTTTTTGAGACATTAAATGATATCAGAGTTTCTTCGAAAAATATTGAATTGATCTAGCAAGCTCTAAAAGATACATAGTTTAAGAAAAATTCATAAAATAATTTTTAAAAAGTATTTAATATGCTTATCTACTTTGAAGTATCTCTTATGCTTATCTGCTTTTAATATTGCCTTTGATGCAATAGTTCGTTATGGTATCAAGAGCAATGTATACACGTATACAAATGTACTTCTGCCATATGCTGATGGTATCTTTCACCCCTCTCTGCTTTAGAGAATTGTTAAAATTTTAGTACGTGATAAGTTGAACAAAATGTTTTTCTTTATAAAATATTAATCCTTTAATAGAGAAATATATTTCTTTAAAAAATGAAGAATAATAAGAACTATTTTTTTAAGGAAAAATATAGTTCCATATTTCAATCTTGAGATAGAGTCCAATAAATTTGAAAATATGAAGTGTCTTACTCACTTTAGATTGGTTACCAATTCTGGTTACAGAATTTCTCCTGAAGATAAACATATATTATATGTGTATTTCTTTCCAGAAATACATTTTTAATCGAAAAAAACGCTAATTAGCCCTGCTTTGATATACATCTAAGACCTGCAAAACAACTAAGATGTAAGTAATTCATATGGCAATTTTTGATTAAAAAAAAAATAAAGTTTAACGGAATATACTTGATTACATAACTGAAAGAGGAGACATGATTTTGAGTTATTCTAGTTTTATATGCATTCTGACTTTAAGGAAATTAAAAAGAGCTAAATTTAAGTAAATGGACAGCTTGATATGAATGATTGATGATAATGCTATTAAATAAGTCTGGGATCTTATGTGAGGTCATTTTAATAAGAAAGCAAAGAAAATTGAGAGTAAGATTGGCTAATTGAATGAAGTTAGGCTTTTCGATAATTAAGTTTAAAAAAAAATAGAATGTAAGCCAAAAATAATTACGGAGTGATCTTTTAAGAAATGTATCGGCTTTTTTTTTTTAAGACTGTTATCAATCAATTATTTAGTAATTTTGAACTTGGATCAACCCATTCTTCCTTTCTGAACAATGTCATTCTACTTAATTTTTTTAGTCTGCCTCTCAACAGAAATTTTGTTTTGGAAAATATGAGTTCTTGATTAAATAGAACTCATATTTTGCTGTTGATTTTCAAGATGCTGCTGTTGAAAGTAGATTCTAATGATAGTAAAAAGTGCTGTTTAAAGTAGATTCTGAATCGTTATAAATATCTATTCATGAGATAAGAAACAAAATTTTCAGCTACCAACTTCACTTCACGTCAATGGCATTAAAATATTCAATAATAATAAACTAAATAAGTATTATTTAATATTGTAAATATTTGATCTTAAGGGTAGATAAATTAGAAAACAATGTACCAGTAATTATGTAATGTAATGTTTTCTTGGATCATGAATAAATTGTTTATTCCCAAAGTATAATTACTAAAATAATTGTATTTTAATATTATCTTACGCTCCCAAAGGATTTGTTACATTAAAAATATTTTATATGAAAAATATTCAGACCTCTTGAAGCAAAAAAAAATGTATTATATTTTTGTTCATCTAAATACACTTTGATTGTTAATTACATGTATTCACGATGTGCTATCGTATAAGACTTTCCTTACATTTTGATTTCAAACTACTAATAGAAAACAGATTTACAATAACTCATGATGAATTTAAAAGAGTAAAAATATTTTCGCCTACTAAATTGTAAAAAGATAATCAATAAAAACTTATTCAAATACTATCCCATTTCAAATCATTCGACCTCTTGCGTTTGGGTGTATGTTTGAGATGTAGTTATTTTCCAACAGTTATCAAAAAAGATTATCATTTTTCACTGCAAAAAATAACACAAAAAAGCATTGATGAAATTAAAACAATTTTCTCTTTCTCTAATTCTTGAAATATCATAAAAGACCAGAAGAATATTCGTAGCGATCCCATCAAAGTTTTGTTCTCCAGTTATCCTTGTACAATAACATACATTATTTACTAAGGAATTTGACATGAAGGTATCAAGATGCTTTATCCATCCCTTGAAGATCTGTGATTCCCACTTCATAACCTAATCCCATAGAATATAACAAATACAATCATCTTTCGGTATCTTTTCTTTCACGACTTTGTTTTTTATTATTGAGTGAGAATTTCAGAAGCAATATTGGTGCACATGTGTAATCTGTCATTGAAGTTCTAATCCAATTTTTTCGTAGACTTGTTCACTGCCTCAGTTTTCTAGAAAGGAATCAAATAAAAAGTTGTTTTGTATGAATAAAGAAGTTCGGAATCTGGATTGAAAGCCTAAACTGTTTTTTTGACTGATGGAATGAAGGTACAGATGTAAATAGGAAAATTTTGTCCAAAAGTTAAACATCCGACTTTCTCATTGTGAGGCGATTCGAATTGTTATCGCTTGAGTGGAATAAAAGAAATGATTAATTTAAATAAATTATTCACTTATTTGATAGAAATTTTCATATAGTGTAAGTGTATTTATGGTTTTGTTCAGGATAAGTTTCGTAAATTATGATTTATGTAGTTTAACGCAAATTGGTTGAGCAAAGTAATATTTTTTTTCTAATGGCGGGCACCTTTGAGCAAATAAGTGACATTAGCCCATTTGCCGAAACAAGGCCGGAAACTGCTACTCATTTTATCGTTACCCGGTGGGCACCTGTGAACCAAGTCATAGAGGTACGAGTAGCATCGCCCACGCCACACCACCATAAACCCGTTTATAGGGTGGGCCACATTAATCCATTATCTGAGGAAAGGACTAGAAACAGAGAGAGAGAGGGAAAGTACATCCATGCCCGAGCCGGGATTCAAACCTAGGTCCTAACCATCCGTAGTCAGTTACGCTAACCACTAGATAGGTTGGGCGGCGAGTACAAAGTAATATATTATCAAGCTTATTTGGGTCCAAGCGTCATTATGAAAGGACTATTTTTACATTCCTTTATATTGTATAATTTTATTGCTCCTCCATGAAAGAATCACAATATTTGAAGTTTTATTCAGAAAAGTGTAAAGTTGAAAAAAATTGTACAATAATCAAGCTATTCATAGCTTTGAATGAGCCATTAACTTTGATTATGATTACTTTTGAATTGTAGATAGAAAGTTGTGTAACAAAATATTGCTTTATAAATAAAGAAAACGAAGTTTGAGAAGGAACAAATGTAAAATCAATATTAATTTTAAAGAGTTAAAAAAATATTAAATTTTCTACGGATTAGAGTATTTTGCTTTTTTACATAGTACAAGTTCAAATTACTCATTCATTTCTAATGCATTTTTGTTAAAAAGTTATAAATAGATTTATTATTGATTATAGAAAAAAATATGAATGAAATTCATTAGAAACAAGTATTAATTACAGTTCTTCGTTTATACTCGTGATTGATAGACGATTGCAAAAAATCATGAAATCTTATACATTTAGTTTATGTAAGTAATTAAATTCTTACAGACAATCTTTAATCACTTCGATGTCTTGCAATTTCTGGAATATCAAATTCATTATCCAAATGAATTTCATTCTGTTTATTTAGCATTTTGTTGCCATGTTCTGGTTAATGCATCCCTAATTATTTTGAGAAACTTTTCAGATTTTATATAAAGTGATAATATGAAAGAATCTTATCTTTTATTATAATTTGATTATTAGCATCGAAGTAAAGTTGTATAATAAGCCAGAAATCAGTTAGTATGACAAAAAAAAACAGTATTAATATATACATAAATAATTTTTAACAAGTTGGGAAGTGATGCTATTTCAATTTACATCCCTCTAGGAATCGAACCAAGTTACATAGGATAGAAATATAAAATCTAGCAATTTTTAGAATATATTAAGACTTTTAATGCATATTAGTTTTAACTCTATCACATATAATAACCATTCACTTTCAGACATAACAGTCATATTTTTCTGAATATGGTTCTATCACTTAGCTTAAGCAATCAATTAAAAAAAATTAAAATATGATTTATTTTTCCTAAATTGTTGCCAACAATAATTCTATATCAGCAATTCTATATCATAATATTACGACCAACAATCAAAATACGTAGAGAAATAATAATTGTGAAATGAAAGCCATTCATTTTTATTTACATATTTAGGATAAATATATGTACATAATAACTCACATGAAAAAAATTGAATTAATGTTATAAATATTATTTTAATATTTTACAAAAATTTATTTCTGTTGCAGTATCATATATATGGTTGTAACAAAATATTTGCTTACGATAAGAATTTCTAAAAAATATTAATTAAAGTAGATGTTAACGATCTTTAATAAACTGTATTATTTAGAAATAAAAAATGTAAACATTTATTTATTAAGAACTGTATATTTTATGCAGAATAAACAAATAAGAAAATGACCAATACAATTTAGCACTTAAAATGCTTAATTATGATAACAGCTTATTTACTTTATTTGTATTTTCATTAAAATAAAAAAAATAGAAATATTGTAGGAAAAATGATGATGATTCCTTATAGTACTAAATTAGTAGATAATTATTAATTAGATGATTCTTTTAGTATTAAATTTTAATGAAAAAAATCGTGAAAAAAGTAAAAACTCTTTATTTTTAAGAAATTAATTAAATTTTTTATCCTTTAAACATAATAGTAAGTGTTAGCAATAGTATAATATAAGTCAGTTAAACATAATTCATTAATTAGAATTTTTATTATTCGTGTCAAAAATATTTCTATGGTTGTGTGGTTACTATTTCAATGATAAGGCTTACATTTTTTTTCTACCTTGTAAAATTGAGATAAAGATTAACTATAAGTAGAAAAAATAGTTTACGCTTTAATAGAAAATAATTTCTTAAAATTATCTACATTGGATGACTTAACCAATTATATTTAAGATATAATCAAGTTACCAGTATTAAAATATAGGCCATCTAATCTCTACTAAGATGAAGATATTTTAAATACGTAACTTTTTCAATCAAATCAGAGAATTCATTAAAATTTTTGCATAACTTAATTGGAAAAACAGTTGCGGAATATTCTTAAAATTTATTAATTAATTCCAATATTTTTAAAACCGTGTTTGTTATTTTTAGACTTTTCATCCTATTATCACATCATGTTTCTTATATAATTCATTCACTTATCTTTACTATTTTCTTTAACTTTTTTTAAATAAGAACAGAAAGTATTAAATTAGACACATTAGTACAGGATTTTTATGATGTGCTCTTTAGGTTATAAATTTATTTTTCTATATATTTTATTTTTTATCTAGGTTAATTCTTATATTATAAAACAGTATATGTTGATATTATTTTTATTCAAAAATGTTTTTAAATTAAAGTAATAAGCAGATATTCTTAGTTAAAATATTAACATGCTATAAGGTGGTTAAAACTAATTAATATTATAATTTAAATCTATAATAATAAAAGCAAGTGTAATGTGTCTGTCCGTTTGTCTGACCGAGTTCTCCAGCCAAATCTATCGCACGTAGGGACCTGGAATTTTTTACAAGGAAGCACAAGGGGGCTGGCCACCAGACCTCGAAGCCCGATTTTCGATTTTTGAATTAGAAAAATTTTTTAAAAATTATTTATAAAACTTCTTCTCGAGATCGCTGCTCGCCGATAGCTGATTCCGGGGTTATAGATAGATAATAAAAGCAAGTGTAATGTGTCTGTGTAATGTGCAAGTGTAATGTGTCCGGATTATTATAGTTATAGATCTATAATAATAAAAGCAAGTGTAATGTGTCTGTCTGTCTGTCTGTCTGCCTGTCTGTCCATTTGTCTGACCGAGCTCTCCAGCCAAATCTATCGCACGCAGGGACCTGGAATTTTTTACACGGAAGCACAAAGGGGCTGGCCACCAGACCTCGAAGCCCGATTTTCGATTTTTGAATTAGAAAAATTTTAAAAAAATTATTTATAAAACTTCTTCTCGAGATCGCTGCTCGCCGATAGCTGATTCCTGGGTTGTACCAGCTCCTTTTGAGAAACAATTCTGGCGACCATCTTTTGGAAAATTTTCCGTTTAAAATACTTAGGATATATTGTTCCTTTTTATCGACGGGGAATGTTGTGTGTGTGGGGGGGGGAAGAGAGAGAGACAGTCTACGTGTCCCACACTACTATTCCTGCGCTATTCACTTATCTGCATTTTCTAAATGCACGGGCAACGCCGGCGGGTACAGCTAGTAACTAATAATTGAAAAGAGATAGTAATAGAATTTGGAGCAAAATTAAACTCAATTTTATTATAAATATCAATTTTATTTTTCTAATAATTCTAACCCATTAATGATTAGTGAAAGTAGATTCCTCTTTTATTTTTATTTAAAAAAAGTTTGTAAAATTTTGCGAGTATATGATATGAAATACTATCATCAAATTGTTTTAACTGTAATGAAATTTCAAGCTATTAGTTTGTTAACCGTTTACTGACCATTTCTTACTCACGAGGGTGATGATACCAGGACACAAAGTTTAATGTAGATTCAGAACTACTAAGAGAAACGAGGTTTCGGGTGGGTATCAAATTTACGAAATGTTTAATAAAACCAGAGCGTTAATGATTCGACTGCCACTAGGTGTAAAATTGACAAGGAAGAAACAGAAATTTTTAATTTACCATTATATCAGTTGCTTCTATTGCTTACAAAAAAATTAATTATAAATTACTCTAAGAAATACATTTGTTACGAAAGGAATTTGCTCTAATTAATTTTGCACCATGTTATAGAACAATATAATTTAACCATTTCTATATCTAAGAAGTTTCCATTTAGCTTATTAATCTTATTTGTTAATAGAATGTTAATTACGAAACTTCGTTTTGGCTTTTAAATTTTATTTAAAATACTATGCACAAAAAATGAATCCTGATTTTGGTACAATAATGTTACTAAAATTTAAAGATGAAAAATCAGTTGAATTTTTAACATGAATTCGTTAAGGAAAAAAGATGTACAATATCGATGAATATATACGTGTCGTTATTAGAGTATGACTGTCATTTTACAATGTATGAACAAGTTGCTAGAGGAAAGTACACATCAAAGTCATACTCCTCTGCTCCAGATATGTTTTTCTAGTATATTTTATTTGGTGCCTGGTACATCGGATATATTTTCCTCTCAATTTACATATATATGCATGTAATCCGAAGAGGCTGATATTTTGAAATTTCAGATTCGTTTCTTTTAAAATATAATTTTCCAACTAATATACATATTTTTTGACATTATATTGAAAAGTGGTCTCTGAAAA
>JAPDSC010126797.1:0-17530 GCA_026290005.1 Latrodectus geometricus
TTTTTTTTTTACCAAATGTACTGTTATTATATCTTATATTTATGTTAGGAAAATTTATTTTGTCTATATTTCATACTGAAATATGCTTAATACGTAGTTTTATCAGACAATTTAAAATCAAAATAAAAGCAACTTTTTATTGTTATCATAGAATTATGCAAATTATTTTATGAACAAATTAATTATATTATTGCAATTTAAAAATAAATATTTGTTTACATTTAATTATGAGTAATAATAAATAAACTACACGTGAATTAAAATAATTATAATTTTTAGTTTTTCGATACAAACTACAAAATTGCAAAAGTTCCTGAAATTAAATAAATAATTTCTGAGATATCTTTTATAAAAATCAAAATTTCATAAGACACTTATTCAATTATAGTAAAATAAATAATTTTTAGAAGTTGAATGTATCCAATTCATCATTGCGTTTCAACTCAATCATTTTACACATCTGGCTTAATGAATTTATAATTTATTCATTTAGTCTTGACTTACTGAATTACTTAATTTAGGTTTTGCCCCCCCCCAAAAAAAAACTTGTATTAAATTTAGGGATTTATTCTAGTTATGTAGTAAAAAGACAAATATATTAATGCAACAGAAACAGAAGTAGAACACATATGATATATATTTTACATACGGGTTACTTGAAATATTCAAAAACCCAAAGATTTTAAAAAATCATTTCTGACTAAAATTTTAGCTCAAATTTGGAATTATGATGTTCAATAGCTTAATTCATAAAATTGTACACATTTTAAAATAATTCAATTGATAATGTCTGAAAACTTCGAAATCTCTCGTATGGATTAGATAAACAAATCAAATGGGGTTTATAATGTTCGAAAACTTTATAGTTAGGAAGTTATTAAATATAGAAATGGACTCCTTTCATTTATTTTCCAAGGTATTCCCAAACAGCGGAAACGTATTCTCTTAAGACGGCAAAAACAATATGTTTTGAAATAAAAAATAAATTAATAATAAAAAAATCATTTTTGTGAAACAAATTATATTGTAAGAATGTAAAAAATAAAAGCTACATGATTCAGTAAATTTATTTTCCTCATCTGCCTAAATTATCTACGTCGTGACATAAGCAACTGTAAAATGAGTTCAAATTAGCTTTGAAGAGTTAATAATTATAAATGATTTAATAAAATTTTTAAATGGGACACATAATCTTTAATTAATACAAGGCACTGACATTTTAATATAATCTCACCTGATTCTCCTACAGTCACTCGCAATTCAACAATGACAAGCATTTGGTAAGCAAGCAGAATTAAGATTTTATTTATATAGATAAGCTGCAGAAAAAAGTGCGTTCACTTCATGTTTATTTTTTTAAGGATAAATTTTTATCTGAAATTATAAGTAACTCAAAAATATTTTTACTTGTATGTGTGTGCCCATGCTGTTATATTTTTAAATTTATTTATTAAATTTTTTTTTATCCAATATTTATTTCTAAGAAAGGGACATTTTGAGACTTTTGAATTTTAACCTCGAAAAATGTCCTAAGCTTTAATATCACCTAACCTTTAACATTTCCTAAACTTTAACATGAACTTTAACATCGCTAACTAAAATATGGGGTAAAAAAACAATCAAGCTCACTTTTTTCAGAAAGATATAATTCTTATTAGGTAACGTTTTACATTTTTAAAATTGTTTGCTTGAAATTATTATAAATTTTACTATTATACCAATTAAAATGCATATAATATTCAAAGATTGGAGTTTTAGGAAAATAGATTGAAATACATTTGAATTCAAAAATACCAATTGAATCAAATAGAGAAATCACACTTAATTTCCATAGAAAACAATGAATAATTTTCCTTCAAATACTAAACAAAACTATGTCACATGGTAATCTCATATACTTTATCTTCAACACTTAGCTGCAATATATTGAATTTTTTAAGACATTCCAACTTTAATTTGAGCCCAAATTAAATTTCTAAAACAACCGGCGTGAAAAGCTATTTTTAACTGTAAAATATTCTGACATGTAACGACTGGCAGAAGTATAGAAATGTGATACGTAGAGCTATTTCCTAAAGAGTTTCTGAGCACAAAAAAAATTTATAGCCTTAAAAAATCATAAAAAACTATATTAGAAGAAATGATATTCAATTTTGGGAGAAATAATTCTTTTTTTATTCTAAATATTTATTGCAACTATTTTTAATTTGCATAATTAAGAATTTATTATATCTAAGTACCAAAAATATAGTAGTAGGTTTTTTGGCTAAAATTCTTATAATAAACTATGAAATTTTTTTTAGTTCTTCATAGTTTATTATAAAAATTTTACACATGAAATTGCGTAAAATTTTTATAGTAGAATATACAAAAATTACCTTAATAACAGAAGATTATTGGGGGGGGGGGGTATATTTAAGAAGCAAATTTTTGAAAATCTTTTAAAGGATTCCCAAATTGACAGTTTCAACGAAAATAACATCCACATACTTTGATAAATGAATTTTTCTTAAATATAAAATCCACTGTGTATTCTGTCTTTCAGATTTACCAGACTTATTTATTATTATAAGTAAATTATACGAAAAATTTACTGTGATGAAATGTATTATGACGTAGAAAAAAGTACAAATCTATTGAATTTTAAAATATGAAACAATTATGAAAAATTTTTCCAATTTAGGTTCATAAAATGTCATCCAAGGAAGAATGATTTATACATTGGTTAATTATCAATGCATAAATCATTCTTGTTGATCATTAAGGAATGGAGGGTATTTTTTCACATGAATGTAGGTGATAAATTACATGAAACAAATAAAAAGACCTAGCTTTCTTCAAAGAATTTTTAAGAATTAATAATCCTTTTATCTTTAAATATTGCATAATTTATTATGAAGAATGATTCAATATGGTTTTGATTTACCTATCGCTTCAGAAAATCAGTGTAATTTCATAATTATGTTATTAACACATTTAAAAAATGATTAGAAAATTAACTTTCACTGTTATTAATTAATCACTACCAATTCATTTTGTGTATGTAAGCAAATGAAAGTTATTTTAATTATTTACGTAAGCTATAAAGCTAAATTTTGAAATTAAAGCAATTCCAAACTATAATTTTCTATTTAAAATAATTTAAAACAACAATTTGGAAATTGATCACATAAATTAATTATTTAAATTTCATTTTATTTTATGAATATATGCCATACAATGGTTGGCTATAAATTACAAAACCATAAGAAGTATGAAAAAAAGATAAATATAAGAGTTTTGAGGTATATTTGCTTATCTTTCTCCAAAAATAGAATTTCTTTTATCTAATAGGATAACGTAAAAATAAAATACCTGTGAAATCATAATACTAAGCAATTGGACCCTTTATTAGATTTACGATTTCGGATACAAAAGTATTTCCAATACTTTTTCTTCAGAAATTGCTTTGGAGGAGTGGAATTTATATATTGAAATGTCGTGAGCAATTGGGAAAAAGTGTTGTTGCTTTTGTTATTTCATGTGACATTTGTAAGACTTAACTTCACTTTAAGAGATATGCAAATAGATTTCAGATGTTATTGTCTTTACCAATAAATTAAATATTTAAAAATACTTTTTCTGTTCAACTATCTTTGATATCACACATGATCTATTAAATTTAACTCCTTTATATATTGCATTTTAATCCTATTAATGTCTATTTTTGGTTTACTTATTCCATGTAATCTTTTTTTGTTTATTTTGAAAGTAACTTTTTTTCCTATATCAATAATTTTAAATGTAAAATCCTATTAAAATCATATATGTGATTAGTAGACAGTTTGTCTTGCTTAAAATAACAGATTTGAAGTAATTCTCTTGCCTTATCTCAATAGTTTTATCCTTATAATCTATTACTTCTTTTAAAATACTTTACATTTTTTTCTTGATTCTCATTGTTTATTTTAGGGAAATAGAAGACTTAAAAAGTTAAATCTTTCATTAATTTAAATATAAACAGATTTAAATATGAATTAGCATAAAATATATTATTTGTAAAAAAGAAATTTTAAACTATGATATTTTTAATTAAAATTATAAAGAAAGTTTGGATTTTTTTAAAATTCATACCATAATGTTGTATAGATTTTTTTTAAATTTGTTAGAACAATAAGATGATATTATTAGAAATACTATTAATATTAAATTTTATTTTAGCATGTGCTAAAAATTATTTAGATTACCTACAAAAATAAATTTTTCTAAAAATATTAGTTATTTATTTGTAATGCATTATTATTTATATAATAACATAATATAAATTCAACTATCGCTGTGCTTTAAAAGTTGAGTGTATGGATGTGATTTTTTTGACGAAAATCATTCTATTATATTAGTAAGCAAAATATTATCAGTTTATTGTATTATATTACTAAGATCACATTTACTTGTAATTACTGCTTAATATTGTATATTAAAATACTATTAAGATAGAAATTAATCAGAATTTTACGCATTTCTACTGAAATCTAACTTCACAAAGCAATTTCTTTATCTCATTTAATTATTTTAAATAGTTCGTGAACTTTATGGTTAATGTTTCCAAACTCAATTCAAAAACAATTATCTCATTCACAAAAATAAAATTATCAAATTAAATGTAATTGGAAATTATATTTTAAAAACAAACACTTTAATTGTAAGCAAATTATTAACTATTAAACCCACTGAAAAAAACAAACAAACATGAAATATTCAGTTTGCTTTTGAAGATACTAAAAAGCGTAGATGATCTGCCATTAATAAGAAACTATGTCTTTGTGCATGAACGTGTTCATGCAAGATTTTTTCAGAAAACCCGAAATGTTTGGAGGAAATTAACGCTATGTTGGTTTTCTTAAGAATATCTGAAATCAAGACGTGAGAGAGATAATGATGGCAAAATCAAACTTTACTACCAACCGTGCACTATTTGGAGAAGTGAACCCTGCAAAAAAAGTGTTAACTCATATAGAGTTAATCTGAGATTTTGAGTGAGTGATTGAAGATTTGGTTTCATTTGAATTTCTGCAACCGAATAAGAAGTAATAGAGATTAAATGATTTTATGTGTGCACAAAATTTCTACAATTAGCGCGAGAAAAGGGCACCCGTTTAAATATTGAATTGGTCATTTAACTAGTTTCAAAACTATTAAGCGCTTATTTTTGGTGAAATTGAATTTGTTTACCATTTGGTATACAGAACAATAAGACTCTTATATTTCCTACTCGATTATGAAGTAATTCATCAAGAGATTTCTGTTTTAAATCGCACTATAGGATAAGCCATTACAAGTAAAGCTTATTAGATTACTATGCAAAATTTTCAAGGTAAAATATGATGTACTGTGGAACTACGATAACATTATTTTCAAAACTAAGAGTAAAATTATGTAACGAAGTTTGTGGTAAAATGTTTACATATTTTCTCACTGAATGAGGAATGATTTATAATTTCTTCAGTTAAAATACGAAAAATATTTAAAAGTGTTACTAATTTTGAACATTAAAGTTACGTAATGAGTTATTGATTATAGCATGAAGTAGATTTTTGAGTGAATGAATCTATTATTTTAATAAGAACAATATTATGATTTCGAAGGGTGAGCAATGGATGACTAACCCTTCGCCAGTACAAGGTCGGAAACTGATACTCTTTTACCATAACCAGGTGATCCAAGTCACACAGACGAATAGCATTATCCACGTTAAACTACTAAAAACTCATTTATAGGGCGGCCTTATTCATTTATTCGAAGAATTGAGCATCCATGCCCTAACTAGGATTCGAACCTGGGATTAACAGCCTAGGATTCAGGAGTGCTAACCAACTCAGTCATTGGCTAGCATAAAAGAAATACTAACTACTTTTAAACTGTTTATCAGCCAGCTTGACACTTATCAATCAATTATTAAAAACTTAAATTTTTATGAATTTTTTACGTTTTTAATTGGAACAATTAAATGTTTATTAGAAACTATGAATTGACATTATTACATGCATTATTTATTGTAGAAAATTCCTTAACATAATGCAAAAGTCCCAACTTTTCCACAGTTTTGGAAAACATTTTCTACTAAACAATACACAATTCAGAGAAAGCTCATTATTAAAATCAATTACTCTCTCAAAACAGAGCTTATCTTTCGAGGATAACAACACATAATTTTGGAACAATGCGGCATCTCTCAACTGGTTATTTTCTTCATAGTACATAAAAGTGTTTTCGTCATGATCTTGAACAAGAATTTACTGCATGTCTACTCTTTCAGTATGCGGAAAATTGAGTACTTTATCTGAACTCATTGTTATGAAGGTGATATATTGTCTAACAACAATCTCTTTCAATCATCGTAGCTGAGCAACGATGTTAATAATGAAGCTCTGGAATTTGTATAATTTTCAGCAGAAAATTACACATTGGAATTTCTTTTTAGGTGAAGATGGAGCTCTGATGATAGATTTATATTAATGAATTACTACCTCTTAGAGGAAAAGAGTATTTTTCAAGGGGAGTAAATATATCGATGAAAAATCACTGAAAATTAATTCTTTAAACAATGTTCATGAAATTCTTATCAAACATTGTTCTTTCATTCTTACCAAGCATGTAACATTTAATTTTAGTTTTGCTTTTCATTTCGAAAGTAATGTTTAAGCAGAAAAATTATTTCTAATTAGTAATAGTTTTTCCCTTAAGTTTGGAAGTGATTTACATGGATTCTATAAAATCATTTTGCTATTTTCAATGTAAAACATTGCTATTGTCTTTTCTTAAAATGTATCTGATTAAAGTCATTAGATTACATATATTTATAATCTCACAAAAGAAATTTTCATGTGGTTTTTAATTATGTATCTAGTGATTCAAATCATATTCTTGTAAATATTTATTTTGTCAGGTTAGTTTCAAAAATTTAGATGACCGCTTTTATTGCAATTATAAAAGTAAAATCACACTGTTATGGTTTTATTCTTTATTACTAACATATTAAACTAAACTATTTGAAATCTAATGACTGTTGAAAAATATTAATGAGAGAAGGAATAAATGTAGCAAAAAACTAAGATCGTTAAATCCAAACTGTGAGCTACATTTTTGCAATACGCAATGCAGTTGCAGTGATTATATTTTTTCAATTTTATTTGGTATAAATTGTTATCCGAATTGTGGTCGATAGCAAATGCCTTCAGTCATTTCAAAATTTCTTACAAATTGAGTACAATTCTGGCGAAACATTAGTTTGTCTTAGATTGTGTCTCGGTGATAAATCCGCACTTTCTTTGGCAACATTTTTCTGTTTAAATAAAATGGTTTTGTCTCTTCATCTCATTGTTTAATTTTAAGTTTTTCATGCGAGGAAGTTAAAACAAATTATTGAAAAAACCCTTTCCGGACTGTTTTAAATATTTCCTACATCACATGTCTCTTTCAGTCTTTGCACGTGTGATTCTACTGTCTAACCTGTGTATTAAGCAAAGAAAAGAAAAGCTCCTCCTCTTTTTGTCTTTATCACAGATATTTATGCATTTTTTCTAAATGTTTTATGCTTGTTATTTTTGTTCAGGTGAATCATTCTAACGCTATTTGTGATTTTTAATACGCTTATCATTTTCCTAAGGATATAGCGTGTGCAGTTATTTGAAAATTTTCGAAATTCTCTCCTTGTGTTTATAACTGTGAGTTGAAATTTATTTAGAATCACCAAAATATTCAGCGTCTGCCTTCTTCAGACAACCATATCCAAAATTTTGGTTCAACTAATTGAACGAATAGGTTGTTAAGGTTTTATATATAACGGAATATTGCTTTTGACTTCATTATATATACACTCTTTACCAATAAGTATTTGGACTCCTAGAAACGAAAAACTAACAGTAAAATCAACAGTTGGTTGAGCCTCCACGAGAGGCAATTGCAGCGTAAATCCTCCGGGGCATACTTTCCACAAGTCTTTGTATTACAGCTAGTAGTATTGCCTTCCACTCGGTTTGGAGTAAACATAGAAATTCCTTCACCGATTTTGGACGGGTATCGCACCCCTTAATTCGGTGATCCAACTCATCTCAGAGGTTCTCGATAGGGTTCAGGTATGGGCTCTGGGGAGGCCAGTCCATTCATTGAACTCCATTGGCACTATACCAAATCTTGATTAACCTCGAAACATGACAACTGGCATCGTCGTCCTAAAAATAACAAGGATCCAAGCCGTAAAACTGCCACAATGTAGGAAGCTCATTGTCATCCAAAATGATGCAGTAGGCATCGGCGTTGAGCTTACTATGAATGGGGACCAAGGGTTCCAGTCCATACCAGGAGAAGCACTCCCAGACCATAATTTCAACTCTGCCAAACCTGACTGTTTGCACAATGCATTCTGCCAGGAGACGTTCTCCAGGTAGACGCGAGATCTTGCCATCCGAACTTTAAGGGGTGAACCTTGATTAATCTCTCCAAAGAACCCGTTTCCCCTTATCTGCTGTCCTATTTTGATGTCCTTTGCACCACATTATCCGAGCACCTCGGACGGACTTTGTGGTCAAAGGCTTATGGGCAGCAGCACGACCATGAAAACCAAGCTTTATCTTGTATATAATGCCAAGCACGTAATTCTGATACCTCTCTCTTTCAAAGTTTTATTAAGTTTCAATTAATAGTTCAATCGAAATATTTATAGCTATGTAACTTTCTTGTTACAATGTGTATATGAATCTAATTTTATATCCAATATATTACATAAACTATGATAGAACAGTTTGACTACGATGAACAGGGGAATAATCAACTTGATGATTTAATTTCTAGGTGCATATAATGGCTGCTTTGTAAAATGTAGATTATCGCCATACATAGTGTCACACGCTTGTCCAAGACATAGATGTGTTTCCAATCATTGCGGAACTATTCCCATACTTTACTCTAGGAAGAAGATAGTTTAGCTGGAAAGCTTCTTGAGAGAGCTCGCCATACATAAACACATCTATTGCTGAAAATAAGAAGAAATTAGATTCATTGGAAAACAAGATTTTTTTATTGATCTTTATTTCAGGTTTCAAGGTCCTTGCACCACTGAGCTAACCGTTTCCAATCTACATCTATCACAAAGTATTTTGCAATCCGTCTCTGTCCCATACATATTTTTTATGTAAATCCCTTAGCAGTCACTTTTACTACCATGGTCATCCTTCTGGTGATTAACATCTTACTTAATATCTGCCTGTTTCTAGCACTAACTTCATCTATTGTTTCACAAATGTTCTTTTACCCTGATAATTGAATTCTTTCAAGATTTTTGACCTAGTGTTTAATACTATCGTCAAAAATTGTGCCACTGTGTTTATCCCTGCACTGATCAGACGGACTCCCTATCTCAACTTTTTCGAACTTTGAAAGCTTCTCATTTCAGCTTCTACTGAAACGTAATTTAACAAGCAATAATATATTATTTACTTACACAGCTTTGAGGTTATAAACAACAATGTAGTACTAAAAAACTGTAGTGCTACAATTTTCAATCTCGTGTTTAATTGAGACTTATACTTCCATATACACAAGACATTATTTTCAGCAAGACTGTTCAATAGTTATAAGAAACATTTTATATAAATTATTATTATTAGAAACTTTTAAGAAGTTATTCAACTAAAATATTAAATAAGATATATTTTGTGCAATTTTTGATTAAGATGAGCCCAAAAAGAATGGAATTTTATTAGAATGAGCACATCATAAATCATATTTTATTTTAAATTCTTTCCCCTTAAGATATATGATCCATTTGTTTTACTACAATGAGTATTCAACATATTTCCATTAAAAGAATAACTTGATAAGTTTTATCAAGTTAAATTTCAAATCACATTTACCCCAATGAAATGAAATGAAATTTGTTTCTAACTCTAAAGAGCATTTAATTTTAACAGATAGAGAGAAAAGTAATGGCACTGAATCAAATAAATTTATATATTTATTTTCTTAATCACTCTATTTGTCTCTCTTTTGAAAAGTTCCTTGTTGAAAATGTTATTTCGCATTATTGTTATGTTAATAGAAATTCTGCATGGTTTCGTGACATCTTTTCGCATGAGTTTCTCCATGAAGTATCAAAGAAAGATTTTGCGTTATTTTGATTTTGCATTATTACAAACCTAAATAGACATTCTTTACATGATATGAAGTCTTTCAACATGACTTACTCATTGAAGTATCAAGAAAAGATAATACCACTGTCTTTTAATGGTTTTTCAATTCCGAAATAGACTATACCTTTTCAAAGGATGATTTTAGATGTTGCAATTTCAATTTCAACAGCTCTGTCTCTGTTTCCATGCATTACTTAGATTCACAATATTTTTCAGACGCTAACAATATATTATTGTAAATCAATGTTGTAAGTCATCTTCGGATTTATTAACGAAATTGATCGCTATGCATTAACGTATTAGGATGTCATTTTTGAAAACCCAGATTTTTACCAGACATGTCAAATAAAAATTATATTTAAGTTAGATTCTAGAAGTTAAATGTTATTTTCAACTTGCATTTATTGATTTGTGCATTATTACAAACTTAAAGTACATTGAGTGTTATTTATTGAATCTTTTCTGTTACTAAATTTTGAAATAAATATATATATATGTTACCGTGAAAGTCCAAAATCTGGAGAATGTCGAGATTCGCTGGTGAATGTCAACATTCACGTAGTCGCTTGGTGTATGTCCGAAATATTTGCTAGATATCCTCATTTCTCACTTACACCGGCAAATGTCGACATCCACAATGCACTAATGGTGAATCTTGAATATGCGTTTCATCTCTCCGTATCCGGAGAGGAGAAATGCAGATTTGCATTTTCTTATCTCAATATTTCAGGCGTGAAAAACGTCACATGTGTGACGTAACTTATCGCCTCTCTTAGAAAGGAGGAGTGACCAATCACGGTGAGTAGAGGAAGTGTAGAGGATTTTTAACCCGCGGGATAAACCTGACAACAAACAAATTAAATGCTCTAGGCCGCACCTCTTTGTTGATGTTGCCTTCTGTTATCTCCTTTTCGAGCTCTTTAATCATCTTTTCAAATTCCACCAAAGCTTGTCTGTGATTGTCGACATATACCGGCGATGGTCTGAAAGTGCAAGAAATGTAATCAATTGTACGGTCTTTCACCAACGTTTTTGGTATGTGTTGACATTCACCGGTGAATGTCGACATTCTCTGATTTCGGTCTTTCACGGTAACATATATAGATCTATGATTAAAATCTCAACTTTATTTTCACATTTATCTAACATTTAAGAATTGTGTCGGTAAATAACGAGTAAAATATATATATATATATATATATATATATATATATATATATATACTTAAAATATATCACTTAAAATCATTTTTTGATTAATTTTGAAAGGTGATTGCGAATAAAGTTGTAAAAAACAATTTTCACTTTATATAAAATACACTAAAAAGTAAAATAAATTTTAACTAGCATTTATATTAGATTTGTTCATCCTTTTTGCTTCTGTCCGCCAGAAAAATGTTGTAGAATTTGAATTATAATTTCATTTTTGCGTAGCTATGCATCTTACTGACATAATATTTTAGGAATTTTGTATCATATTCTCTAATGCAACAAAACACCTCATTTTCTTTCATAAATTTTGTAAGTAATTGAAATTGTAAAAGATGCCAGCTTTCTAAAAATTCCATTTTTTGGCAAAAGAATTTCTGGAATAATCCCCTTAAATTTCAACGTAACAGCTCAAGAAGTTTGTATTATTTAAACTACTTTCAACTGTCTAGACTTTATAGCTATTTTAATGTTTCTAGTCTTTTTTTTTTACCCATAAGTATAGTCTATCTTATACATATTATGCAGCAGCCTGTTGATAATTGCAGCGTTTAAGATGAATTATAAAATCATGTTTTAACTTGATATTTAATAATTTTTTTTAACTAAAACATTACTAAAAACCGCATTCTTTTGTGTTAAAGTGTGTCACTTGTATATTGTCAAATAAAATTTTCTGATGAATATAAAGAGATTAAATAATTTTTTTTTCAGAAATCAAATTTCAATAAAATTCAAATAGCAAATTAAGTAATTAAAATAATAAGTTTTCTTTGGTAAACTTGTTGAAAATAAATAGAAAATAGTTTTTAAGTATGCATAAATTATAGAACTTTCAATAAATTTTTTTTTCATCTTTTCAGTAATTTAAATTTTTCTAAAATTCTAAGTTTTCTCTTCATTATTTATATTTTATTCATTTAGAACTTTTATGCATTATTTTAAACAAATTTAATCTCGAAAAATTAAATTCATGACTGAGAAAAGAATTTAACTATATTAATAGGTATGATAAAACTTGATATATATATTATTTTAAAGTTATTTTCAAATATTATTTTGTTTAACAATTATTATAAAGTGATCATATCTAATAATATAAAAGATCATTAGAAAATAATGATTAGCTTGGAAAATAATTTCAAATGAAAGCAGTAATCTTAGATCTTTACTCTTAGAACCTTTATATCTAAAAAAATAACAAATATGTATAATTACTACAAAAGTAATTCATATTAAATTACTTACAAAAATAATTGCATTAAAGTAATTTTTGAAATTACTTTTTAAGGCCAATTGACAATTATAATTGTAATTTCCATTAATAAAAAGTAATTTTTCTTCTAAGAACTTTAATTATAATTACAAAAGTAATATTTTGAGAAATTTAAGTGAAATATTAAGAGAAATTTCTGATAAATTTCTTTTGAAGAAAATTTGTTTTGAGAATTTTTCTTTCAAAAAAAAAAAATACCAGATTAACTATTGATACAATAAATTTGAAAAATAAAAAGTGCCTAATAATTCTACTTTCCTTTCTATTATTGTTTCTCTATGCATGGCAAACAACTCCCTGAAACTTTTTTAATCAACTTGGTCAGCCTACGATATAAACACTATCAAAGTGTTTACTTTTGCAAGGGTCAACTTATAATAAAACGAACTTTATTCCCTTTAAATCGATCTGCGAAGGTAAACAAACTACAAAATGAACCCATAGTCAATAGTAAGGTTGCGTTTTATGTTGAATAAATTTATTTGTTATGTATGCATTCATTTTACAGTCTTCTATCAATTCTATTTCTAAAAATAACCTTTCTATCAGTTGTTTCTTTTCTGTTTGTTAAAACAAAAGCTAATTTTGTAATGAATTTTCAAACTACTAATTTATCCAATTGCTTTCTTTGGAATTATTTGCTAATAGTGACATAACTATAAATTGCCAGAATTATTTTTCAGCCTAAACAAAATACAAATAAGTTTCAATCTAAATTAAGCTTCCTCTTTTTTAATATTCAAATTTAAAGTTTTTTTAAAATTTATTTATATAGAATGTAACGCAAGATAAATTTAATCAATTTTAGAACTGTAAAAATAATTTCAAAGTAGTCTACTAAAACTTTTAGAAATCATATTTCAATAAATTATTAATAATGAATTTTCTCAAGAAAATTTATTGAATAGAAAATGAAATTATAAATAGAACGTTTAAAATAGAATGTTATTAAATAGCATGTGTGTTCATTTAAATATTATATAAGTAGAGTGTTTTTTTAAATACATGAATTATAGATATTTCAAAAAAATTTCCTTTCATCCTTTTAATTATATAATTTTTTCTAAAATTCCAAGCTCTCTCTACAGCATTAAAATTTAATATATTAAAAATTTTATTATTTAGAAAGTTAATCTATTATTTTAAGCAAATTTAATTCAGAATAATTAATTTCATTGCAGTGTTAAAAATGTAACTGTATATTGTAGGATATAGAATGAAATTTAAAATAATGTCTTGATATTTTGACTATTTAAAATCACAAAATTTGCCTAAACTTGATGATTCTGAAAATACATGTCATTACACACATAAAAAATTTATATGTATTAAATGTAACATTTATAAGAAGATATTAGTATATTATTTTATCACATCAGTAAATGTGTATAATAAAAGTTCCACAAAATGTTTTCATATTATAATTTCATATCTAAATATGCACAAAATGTAAAATTATTAAAAAGTGTGCTATTAAATCTTATAATTTAAAACAAAGGTTTTAAACTGCCATAAACATGAATATCCATTCATTAAATAATAAAATAATTTTAAAACGTTTTGAAATATTTTGAATAATTAGATATTTAATCTAATTGTAAATTACAAGCTTCATGATTAATTACGAACTATTTAACACTGATAAGTAAACGACTAGATACATCTGAATCTATGACATCGTTAAACTTTACTATGACAACAACAAAACTGAATCTATGACAACATTTTACTAATAACCTTGAGCATTAACTGTTCTGTAACAGTGATAAGTATTTTTCCACATCCTCTTACTGATACTTTCTATAGATACAAGGGAATAATAGAATAACCAGTTATATAATTACAAAAATATTGCATATTATTAAATATTTTATTTAACAAAGAAGTATAAAAATTTACAATCTTATAAAATTATTTTCCTTAACATAGATCTCTTTAAATTTACCTTTCAGCAGCATTCTTTTCATACAAAAAAAGTATATTTTGAACACATTACAATTTAAATGTCAAAGTATTTACATAAAAAATTAATTAAAAATTCTAAAGTAAGAATTTTTAAATAAGAAGTTAAAGTTATTTTTCCTTTGTGTTTGAATAATACTTCTGTTAATGATTTGTTTAAATTGGAAAATTATATTTATTGGGTATTATTGAATAATTTATTGAATATGGGAGAAATATGAGTTTAATATTTGACACGGTGATTTAATTAATTGAGCAATAGAGTTTTTTTCGTAGTATTTTTAATTTTAGGGTACTAAATTCAAAATACAATATTTTTGACTTATGATGAAATATATAAGCATGAACATTTATATTTTGTCAAGTTTTTGATCAGGGAGATGTATTATACTTCACGAATAAGGTAAAAGGTAATTTTTCAGTTGCAGAATAACAATAATTTACGCATCTGAGAATACAATATTTTGACAATCCGTAGCTCTATATTTTCTTGAATAAATAAACACGCAAGTAAGTTATATCTATCTATCTATCTATATATATATATATATATATATATATATATATATATATATATATATATACATATATATATATATATATATATATATATATATATATATATATATATATCATAAAACCCCATTTCTATTTGTCCAGAATTGGATTGAGAACAACTGAATGGAATGAAACTTAAATCAGGTTATTAGTTTGTGACTAATTTAAAATAAAATTTAAGTTTTGTTTCGAAACTTTGAGCAAGAAAAGTCGTCATTAAAGCTCATTTTGAACTCTCTGTAAAGTTGCCTTTCCCACGAAAAATCAATTAAAGCGATTAAACATTCTGCTTCGTCATTCTCACTTCACTATTGCAGGCTTGTAATTCTTTTCGTTTTTTATATTAGCAACTATGCGTAATGGCCAACAGTAGAAAAATATTTACGTTATCGTAGATCTACCATTTATTCTATATTAGAGTAAAGTAATTTTTTATATTTTTTTATTAGGATATTTTTCAATTTTTCAAATTTTTTATCATTTGTTTTACTATTTCCACCACGTTGTTTTCACTTTACCCAGTATCGAATTGGAAAGAAATATATTGGAACGCAAAATGTCTGGTAATATGAGTTGCTAAATTTTTGTTGCAATGAGTTTATACATAAACTGCAATTTATTTATACATCATGACTGCAAATTGTTCTATAATATATTACATTAAATTATTTTTAGTTTGGAAACTGATTATCAACGACCGAAAATGTGGAACTACGGTGTTCGACTACGGTTTAAGGTAACACACTACTACCCTTTAATCACGAAAATCAAAATAAGACGTTTAAATTAGGCCTTTTAAGCAAAAACTGTTCCTTATCATAACGCACAACTCTATAATTATTGTCTAATATAAAAATAATATCCTTTTGTCATGCCATTTAATTTTTGTGGTACATTAATATAATCCTTGAAATTAATGTGACAATAAAACCATTGGTCTTAAGTCATTAAGTCTTTCAAGAGACTATCTTTATGATACGAAAACATAGGATGGTTTGCAAAAAGTATGGGTCTTGTTATTTATCGGTTATGTCAGAAAAACATTTGATGTGCATATTTGTTTGTTTGTTGTTTTCATATTCATGATTTTGATTTTCTTGCACATGTGCTATGCTATTTGTATAATTTATAAATATATAATTGAAATTAATATTCTTTTTTATAATTTTAAAATCTAACCGTTAGAAATGATTTTGCTCAAATATCCAATTGAATAATAAAATAATAAGAGCATGTGTTACTTAAATCAAAAATTATCAAGCACTTGGAGTAAAAAATATAAGAAAATTAGTTCATTTATATAAATTTATATATTTATATCTTATTTTTAATATTTTATGTCTGAAATATACTTTTTCCGTTTGCATATGATGTTTTTTTTAATCCTATTTTCCTTTATTGGAATATTTTCACTTAAGTTATCCTTACTCTAACAAAATCTCACATTATAATAAACTGTTTTCTAAATTTATTTTCAAATACTTGAAATCAGTTTTACTTGAATGCACAATGAAGATGATGAATGGTTTTGAATGTTAATCTAATAAATATTGATTATATAAACTAGTTTACATATCTTTGAAAATAAAATATTTTCTATAAAAATATTACATTTAGGTCCATTCTAAGTAAATGAATTTAATATTAAATTTCATTCAAATTCCATAAATTAATGTTTAAATAAATGTGTTGACATAATATTTGCAGTAAAATTTAATTTTATTTTCAACTTACAGTTAAGTTTCTGGTTTTGTAATTAATTTTCAACAAAATAGTTTTTATCATTTGTGCGTGATTTATAACTTTATTAAACATAAAGTACAAAGATAAAGTAAGTAATAAATAACAATGCATAGTTTACAAAATGTGCTTCTTAAAAATATAAAATAGTAATATTTCCTTTAAAAATATTTTTAATCTTTTATAAATATCAACTGTGAATATTTCAGGAAATAAGAAATCAATTTCGATTTTTTAATATAATTTTAGTTTACACGGTCAAAAGGCATGTGTCTATAGCAGATAAAATGTTAAACAAAAATTTAATTTAATAGAAAATATTCATGACAGATATTAATTAAAATATTTTTGTTATGCTACAGAAGAATAACGTCATTTAGATGTTCTGTTCATTGTCAAAGAATAACAGATAATCCATCAGCGTAAAATATGTTACTTATTAACATATAAAATTATTTTAAAAATAAATAAATAAATAATCCTATAATTTTGGTTTTAATTAAACATTTATATGCTATATATTTATTCAATACAGAAGAATCGCTTACGCAACATGTACAATGACAAAATATATTCTTTTAATATATATATATATATATATATATATATATATATATATA
>JAPDSC010126797.1:17630-38314 GCA_026290005.1 Latrodectus geometricus
ATTTGAAGAAATAAGATCAAGTAAAAAAATTTCATTCACCGTAAAATATTGATATTACTTACTAATTATACACTGGTGTGCAAACAGGTGGTTTTTCTGACATACCTCCGTGAGAAATCATCTGAGGGACATGAACTTCAGACAAGCGACACATCATTTTGTACTTAAAGGATGACGAAAGCATAGTTGCACAAAAATGTATATAATGCATACATTATAGAATCAAACAAAAATAGGCTTTATTGAACTCACAGTATCCCTGCACAAGATCATCTGTCCTAGAGGAACAATAACAATCAGATGTTCCTTAGCATGGGATAAGTCCTCTCCTTACTGCAATGGTTGCTTCGCACCGTCTCCCCATATTCAGCACCAAATTGTCCAGCAGTTCTTGCGATAAGAGTGCCTATCCCTCAATCAGCATCTATTTCAGTTGCTTCGTGTTCCTCGGAGGATGCAATCGTGCCCCAGTGCGTCTCCACAAAACATCCCGCAGATGTTCTATGGGATTTAAATCAGTGGAGTACACTGGCCAATCCAATTGGATGATGTCTTCACTTTCCAGTAGCTGCTGAGCAGCATGAGTCTGATATGGCCGTGCATTGTAATCCATAAAAATCAAATCTGCTCCAATGGCTCCTTGGAACAGAACCACATGGGGAAGGATTACCTCTTGACAAAAGCAATCTCCCGTTACAGAACCTCTTTTGAAAACGTGGAGCTCAGTCCGCCTGTTCAGCATAATGCCTCCCCAGACGAGAACTCCAGGACCACCATAACGGTCTCTTTCCTTCATGATACTGGGAGGAAACCGTGTCACAACCTCTCTCCAAATCAACTGGTGCTGAGAATCGCTTGTGGCACTGACACGACTCTCATTTGTGAAGAGCACGTGACTCCATTGATCAGATGTCCAGTTTTTGTGCTCTTTGAACCACTCTAAACGGTGCCGCCGATGTAAGCTGCCAACGGAATACAGCGTTCTGGATGGTGGGTGAATAGGCCCCCGTCCAGAAGTGAAGGCTTCTGGTCACAATAAACCGTAAAATTTGCACCCCGTTGCTGATCCCAGTTGTTGAGCAATGGCGCTTGCTGACTAGTTTCGGGTTTTTTTTCTCCTGCAGGATTGACCAGCGTGCTCTCCTGATTTAAATCCCATAGAACATGTGTGGATGCTTCGGGGAGATGCATTGCGGCACGATTGCATCCCCCGGGGAACACGCAGCAACTGAAACAGATGCCGATTGAGGAATGGGCACTCTACCGCAAGAACCGCTAAACAATCTGGTGCTGAATATAGGGAGATGGTGAGAAGCAACCATTGCAGTAAGGGAAGGGCATATCCCATACTAAGGAACATCTGTTTGTTATTGTTCCTCTTGGATAGATGATCTTGTGCAGGGATACTGTGAGTTCAATAAAGCCTATTTTTGTTTGATTCCATACTGTATGTATTGTATTAATTTTTGTTCAATTATACTTTCGTCATCTTTTAAGTACAAAAAATGATGCGTCTCATGTCTGAATTTCATGTCCCTCAGATAATTTCTCACGAAATTATGTCAGAAAAACCACCTGTTGCTTAAGTGTTGCACACCAGTGTAGAATAAGTTTTGTCAAGAGTTACAGAAGGATTCGTTTTCTTTTTTTTCAAACAACTTATTTCTTAAAAAATTTAACACACATTAAATTAAATAAAAAATATATTTGCTTTGAAATGAAAACAAAAGTTAATAGTAAAAAAATAAATGACAAACATTTTATTTAACTCTTCATTTTTTTAGCATTCCATTTTCTTTTATAGAGGAAAAAATGTGAATATTTCAAACTATTAAAATGTTTTAAGAACTCATATGTGTTATAATAGAATATAAAAATTTATTGAAGATAAATTGTCTAATAAAATGACAGTAAATGTATAAAAAAATATTCCAAATTTAAAAATTGAACGTTTTCCATATTCAAGATTACTCAGTTGTAATAAATCTCATTTATAATCAACCATAAATTTGACATTAGAAAAAAATAAATGAAAAACTTAATAAAATAGAAAAATCTATTTCTTTCTTTTTTTTTTGTTAACTATCATAAGTGAAAATCAGTGAGCAATTTCTTTTTCATGTAATCCAATTTTTGACCCATGATTATTTATTCAAGGTTTTTTAATACAATTTTTATACTCAGCATATTTTAATTTTATTCAACCAGTCGTTTTAAGTTTTATCATTTCATACGAATGATGCTTAACAGTTTGTCAGTTCTTAATTTCTTTAATTTACTTATATTCTTTGTTAGAGTGAGAATAAAAAACAAGCTATCAATAATAAGTAAAGGCAAAATTATTTTTTTCAACTTATGTTAAATTTGTCCTTATTATATTATAATGTTTAATTTTTATTTTTTACTTTTTTATGTTTTAGTAAATATTGGCAGCATAAAAATATTATATTTCATTAAAAAATTACCAAACAATTTACTTATATTTTTATAATTAAATTCATTCTATTAATAACAATTCCAAGTTTAAAGAAATGTTCTTAAGTTTTTTAATGCAATGTAAAATATTATAAAATATTAAATATATTTTATTACAAGCCATTCCTTATCCGCATTTATTTAAAGAAAGCTCAAAATCCTAGGAAACTATTTTCACCATTTCTTCGTTCTGGAGAAAATGATGAAAATATTTCTCCCATTTTTGTCATTTTCTCTTCAATAGTAGGATAGGTTTTCTTTCAAGATTCTGATGCGCCTTCTATAACTCATACTCGGAAATGTTAGAAAGTCTCATAAGTGCGAACAATGCTTCTGAAAAGGTCTTTTCTTCAGATAAGGGATTAGAAAAGTAGCTTTTGTTGGAATGCTCTCGTCAGACTATCTCTTATTTTACACAAAATAATAAATAAGAGCCTAATTTTCCAGACATCCTTTTCTGTTGTTTATTAAACATTTTATTTACGTGTGATGGTGATGCAGTTATTAATTACTTTTATTATCATTATTAAAATTATAGATATTATTAATTTTTATTTTAAATAAAAAATGCTTAAATTTATAAAATATTTCATTTTTGGAAGTTATGCGTAAGTATTTATGGGAAAATATTCTTTCTCATTAACAGAAGGTAACATGTTCTGTACTCGAGTCAATACATGATATATCGTGAGTATTAATAATAACTGTGAATAATAAAATAGGTTGTGGTCGCAATGTCTTCCACGTGAAATGATGTTTCTGAAAGTGCAGATCATATGTGCTGGTTTTTCATTTGCTCATACTTTCAAATTACACAAATGCATTTTAAAGAGTTTTTGTAGTATTTAAAGTAGAGAAAACAGTCCTCTACTTTCAATGCTCCACTTTGTTCAATGAGCAAAATAAGTGTCGATCTTCAGTTAGACCATAAAAATTATGTTGTTGTGGTGCTGCTCTAGTCCTCGACTAATCAATGAAGTTAGCAATTTTATAGCAATTCACATTTTTCTGGTAAATTTCTATTACCTAAGCTCTGCTTTGTTTGATGTTTATTTTAATTATATAATCAAAAATTAATTAACTACATTAGTATTGTCCTGAATTTGTACAAAATATTCTAAAATAATAGTTCAACTAATTTGATATATTGAAAATTTTACTAAAACTGGGAATTTTAGTGCATTAGATTGCAATGAATCTAATTTTGTAGCCGAACATTTCAGTACCCTTAGAAAATATCATATATTTAAATAAAGACAAATATGATTCAAACAAAACTTAAAACATTATTTAATTATTTTTTACGTTATTTTATGCTTCTTTATGTAATTATATTTTGATAAAATAATAAGAATTATTTTGATAAAATATTTCTAATTATTTAGTATTATTCGAAACATTTAAAAAAGAATAATAGCTTAAAATTGTAATTATATGGTATAATTACAATTTTATAAATTCTCTCTCTCTCTCTATTATTCTTAAACCATTCAGTACTTCATATCATTATTCTTCCAATTATGTCTAACGAAAAATACCAGAAGGAAATATATAAATAAGAATATAATTTTATAAAATTATATTTTATATATTTCCATCTGGAATTGAATAAATATTTTAGGTTTCTGTAAACATTATTTTTTTAAATTTTGAGTTTAAATATCAAAAACATTTTTATGAAGGTTTCAAAGCATTCAAGTTGTATAAAAAGTCAATTGGGTTGACATTTCATACCATTGTTTGGATTTGTTGGTTGGCTGAATTTATAAATTTGGCTGGAAAATAGCTTTTATATATTTTTAATATGCTCTTTCTTAAGTCAGATATAGAACTTAAGTTATTTCATGTTTGAAATATTTCGAGTGAATTGATTATTAAATACATGTTTAATTAATTAACTTTTTTATTAGTGACTGATTGAAATTGATTGAGAAACAGTTGACTGATTGCGGAATTTTATCTTTGAAATATAAAAAAATGAAACAGCTTTTTATTTTTAGTGAGAAAGTACCTTATGTACTTTTTTTTTTACTAAAATAAAAAAATATCATCAAATTGAAAAAAAAATCAAATTTTTTAAAAATTGAAGATTTGAATTATTTGAATCAAACGTTAAGCTATTCAAATTTCGAATTCTAAAATCCCAGTCCCAGACTTATCTTACTTTTATTGGCAACATTCTACGAAAAATATGCTTTTCATAACCCAGTTAAAATATCTAATATTCATCCCATTTGTAAACAACTGAGGTGGTGGTTGATCCTTCTTTTCTGTAGTACATGAGTTTGATTCTTACCTTGAGTGTGAGGTCAAATAATTCAGAAGATTAGAATTGGCTTTCTTATTTGAAATTTTTATTTTGTCATCAAAATTCCTTTAAATCTGTTATTTTGACATTTCTACATTTACACTGATTGTGAAGTTATGAATAACTTAATGTCAGTTTAATACGATAAAGGAACGAAATGTTATTTTCATACAAGTGTCCTTTCTCTTTATTTTTATTCTTTTTAGGCTTATTTTATATATGTGCCTTTATAAGAAGTTAAATATTGAATTTCAAACTCTTGAAGTTATATTGATCTATTCCAAGTTTTTCTATTCTTCCTTTTTTAGATGCCTTTCACGGTAAAGAAGAAAAGAGGAAATACTAACTTTTTAAAAAATATTGTAAAATGGCTTGAACACTACAAAATTTCATAATTGGATCATATTATGTTGGATAACTTTGAGAACTTTAAACTTTCAAAATGTGTCAAACTTAAAATAATTCAGTTATTATTTTGGAAAAAGTACAAACAATCAAATATTGCTTACAAAAAAAAAAATGGTTAAATGCCTAATCCGCAATTAACACTAAAGTACATCATTTTCTATATAAAAGTAAAATAGGAATGAAATTGAAAATAAAATTTATAGTGTAAATAAAAAAAATACTAATAATGAACAAAAAAGTTAATATTTACGAATAAAATGCTGACAAAATAATTTTTTATAAAATGAGAGAAGTCAAATATCAAGTTACCTGTAAAATAAAAATAATAATAAAAATCTACTGGTCTCTGTTTCATTAAATCTTGGAAAGAGAAAAATCTATTCAACAAACATATAACCATTTTCTATTTTTCACTATAAATAATTTATTTATTAATATTACATCTTCGATACATAGAATTTGGCAAAGTTTAATTTCTTAAAATGTTTTTTAAGATATAAAGCGATGAAAATAGAAATAAAAACATAAAGAGAGCAAAAAAAAAAAAAAAAAAAAAAAAAAAAAAAAAAAAAAAAAAAAAAAACAACCCACTCTGCAGTCAAAGACATCACCAATAACAGTTTTAGGGAAAAAGCCTGGAAGAGCAAAATTCAACTTCACAATACTGAATCCTTCATTCGCCAGACTGCGTGACTGCTCGAGCACAACCTCTGGAAAAACTTTCTTTGCCAAACGATTTCTAGAAAAATATATAGGATTTGAATTAAAGAAATTTCCACCAGATGACAGGTTATCTGCACTCCAAGAAAAAATTAAAGGAGACTTCATAGAAAATTGGAAGTGGAAACAATAATGATTGGTTTTCGTATTTCATGCATACTAAATAGCCACGATTAATGTTGTTATATTAACTATAGAACTAGATTTTCTGTCTCTTAGAATATAGACAATATCCGTTTATAAAAATATGTTGCTGATTATCCTTTTACCTTATTTTCTCATTGGTGACTAAATACATCTATCCAATCATAAGGAAACATCTATACATTTCAGAAATTGTTGTTAATTAGTAAAAAGTCATTGTGCACAATAAGTGTAGACATAATTTCAATTGAACAATATAAACATTCAGATATGTTTCGATGTATCGTGATGGTTTACAGATACGGTGAACTTATTTAGCGATGCCAAATACTTTATAATCTCTCAAAATAATTAGACAATTAAATATAAAATAATCTTTGCTAGATATCATTTAATAATATCTATGACATTAAATGTAATCTAGCTAAGATTGGTGTCATAAATATTATTAAATGATGAAAGAATCAGTTAATGATATCAACTACCAAAATCAACTATTGAAACAATATGTATTCAATATTTTCGAAGGAATATTTTATTATCAGATATTTAATGGTCATTTATTATCTCATAATTTAACGAAATAATTCGTGACTTTTACACTATGAAATATATCACTCAAAAGATTAAAAGGTACAGTATTTGAATATTTATCACAAATTTTTTTTCGTTCAAAGATACATGAAACAAATTTGCATGTCACAAGAAAATAAAAAAAAATCTAATTACAAATCCAAATATTCCCTATAACAAATGTGAATGTAGAAAGTTGAAAACAACTTTCATTCTTTATTATTCAACAATGGTTCGGCTTAAATCCTGGCATTCCGAAATGAGTTGTTCTGCTATACATCCACAGTGAGATTTAACATTGTATAATTCCAATTCAATACAAAAAGAATTACTTAATTTGTCGAGATATCTACATTTATTTATATTATAAACGTATTTTTAATCAATAAGAATTTAGTTCTGTATTAATATTTTTTATTTTATTACTCTCTTCCATTAAAAATTTCATTGCTCTTCTTAGTTTATTATTTAAAAATGGATGATTCCCCTCGTAAAATTGATCCAAATCTATAAAATCAATATCTTCAAAGAGAAGCTATGATTTGATAAATGGCATAAGAAATAGAATTTAGTAGTATCGACAAATCATATATTTAAGGAGGTTTAAATAAAAAGATTACTTTAAAGTTCTATAATATATTCGCATGATGAATGAAAGAAAATTATTCTGAAAATATTTGATTTATATTTTCCTTTTTAAGGAGAAAAATATATTGGTAAAAAAATACATAGGGTGTCAGAGAAAATATAAAATTTTAAAGGAGCAGCTAGAATAGTGAAAATATTTACATTCATTATTCAAAATTCTGTAAAAAATTTAATTGTCGAATAAAAAAAACTATAAAAACTTAAAAAATATATATGTTTTTATATTTCGATTTTTGTAGACAATTTATTAGTAAAATATCTTTCCACAAATATTTTATTTTTTTAAGCATTTGTTCATTTTTTTCAGTAAATCTGCAATTAAGATTAAACTTTAATACTTTAAAAGTGTTTTATGTTGTCCTCAGAATATTCGTTTTAAGTATGCACAGATACTCCTCACATACATTTATGATAAAATTTCTTTAAATTCTATCACTTTACGGTAATTAAAATGAATTATTAAATTTTGCTTACATATAACTACGTTCAAATATATTTAAAAAGTGAATTATTAATTATTTCCTTTAGCGATTTCATTCTTTTTCCTTTATTTTATCAAAACTAATAAAATATATATATATATATATATATATATATATATATATATATATAATTAAGTTCAATTATAATAAAATTATAATCCAATAAATTTTAATACATTAAATTTCAGTTAATAAATTAAAATATTTTAGACAAGTAATTACTAGAAACATTCAATTAAGCAGTATTAAAAGAAAATAAGATTAAACAGACAACTAGATACTAAATGTAGAATAAAATTATCGAAAAGATTACACAATGGGCTTCAGTGAAATGTTACAATCAATTTGCTACCATAAGTGTATTTCGCTACTGATATGAATCGAAATGCTTGAGTCAAACCTGAGACATAAGAATTTAATTATTATTTCATATCATGACAACATGGTAACAATATATTGACATTTGGTAAAGTAGTAATATATTAGCGCATTGAAAATCTGACAAAATGTATTTCAGTGAAATTCTTTGATATAATTAACGACATTTCGCTTATCCTCGAAACTAAAATATTGAAACATAATTTGATGAGCAAAGAATATGTGCTTGTAATTTATATGTATATACATAATTTATATACACACATTATATACATTTATATATTTATATACAAATTTCTTGAAATTCTTGTTTGTTTTTGTTTTTATCAAATATAAACAAAATAATGACTAAATCTTTTGACAGAATGGTGCCCAAATGTCATATTATGTATAATATGACATTTGGGTCTACGTGCGATAGAAATGTTTTGTGATATTTGAACCAAAATTTATTTAAACTTTCAACTAGTTTAATTTCTTATAATATATTGTCAAGCACTTGAAATAAATAAGCAGGTTTCATTTATTTATTTAAATTTGCTAAAAATTATATAGAAAATGGCTTTGCTATTTACTTCAAATGATTTGCAAACAGATAACTTTTATGGAAAGATTTAGATAATTATCGCATAGCCAAAAAATATAAAAAAATAAAGTAATGTATTAACAAATTATTTTTTGTTAAATTTGCGTGAACCTCATTCTGTTAATTTTTGACTAATGGGTTCTAAGAATGAGCTGTAATCAATATAAATTATTTTTTCTTTTAGATATCAGTTAACCATTATTTTTGAATAATTTATAAGTATACAAAAAATAAACTTTGACCATATGTCAACATACATTTTACAAAGTGCTAAAACAAAAATTTCCAAATATTGTTTTACAATCAGAATTAGTTTTTTGTTATAATTAAAGGATGTTTCCATTAAAAAAGGTTGTTTTTAAAGGATGAAATTAAAGGTTTTTTCCAATTAAAGGATACAACCATTATGCAGTTTTATACATAATGGTTCCCAATGTATTATTCATTGAAATTAGATACTCATTATTATTAAAATTTATTTTGTATCCATATCTGTAAGTTATTTCCTACATATTTAGCTATGCTTTTTTATTTATTTCCTTAAAGAAAACTTATTTTATTTATTTAGTATTTTGTAGAGCTACTTTTTCTTAATCATTTTTAGAGTTCTTTGTTACATTTATACTTCATTATATTTGTATAAATGCATTCATATTATTATTTGAAGAGTTCAATATTTGTTATACATGAAATTTCAATCTCGCTATCATGACAAAAAATATCATTGAAATATCATAACTCTAATTTTCATTACATTTTTTCCGCTAAGTTTTTAGAGCCTTTATTATTTACACAATTTATATATATAAACTTTTAAAGAAATTAAAAAGTTAATTTAATAAACTTAAGTATTATGGTACGCAATTTATGACTTTCATAAATTTAAATAGACGAATGAAAGAGAAATTTAAGTGAATTATTGATTATGAAATTGTTATATATATATAAGTTTTGTGATTTATAAGAAACGCAATTGTTGAAAAATCAGGAGTTTATGGTAAAAATTTTAACCTTTTTTTAATACTATCATGGTTCTTAATCATTAATAAATAAATGAGAATTTTCTTGAAATTATGTTCCTGAATTTGGAAACTATTAAAATTTTAAATTATTTCAGCATTCATTAAATTTTTTGTACGAATACTGAAAATATCAAACAATAAATACAATAAAAATTCAGAGAAAAATTAAAATATTTTAGTGTATAATACAAATATATATTGGACCATATATATTGGAATTACAATATGAATATGTTAAACACTGGCAAATGTAAAGAAATATTTTCTTTTGACATAATTTTTCTTTTGACAGATTTATCCAATATTAAATTGTAAACGTTGAAGCAAAAGTAAAATTATGCACTGAAGTATAATTTTAAGATCCCTTGAAAAGTTTTAGATTCTAGTATGCCTGGTTTCTTAAAAAAAGACGTTTTTTTAATTAGACAAAACACATTGTTTAACAAGATGTAACAAAAAATATATGATTTTCTTTAATAATTTTCCTCTGAATTAAAATTCCGAGGAAAAAGTTATTTTAAACCATATAATATAATTCATTTTAATTTCCAAAGTAATTATTAATTTTAACATGCATAAGATAATGAAATAGTCTCTTTGCAACATTAATCAAATGACTTAACTTTTTTCAACCATTTAATGACATATGATGTACTGATACATAATTATAAGGACTCGTAACATACTGATATTCGTTCTTTTGTTAATAAGTTAAAGTAACCGAAATGTGGATACTATGACACAATTCGTTTAAAAACAAAAAGCAGAAAACATTAATATTGATTTATAAAATACATAAATACCATTTAAGGGTTAACCATAAAATGTAAGTGCGATCTATTTACAAAATTTTTAATAACTTTTGTTTTATCTGTTATAAACTGAAATAACCACACTTATGTTCATTAACCTTTATTAAAGTAGACTTATGAATAAAATAATATTGTCTCATGTATTGTATTTTGTTTCGATTGAAACATTGATTCAATATTACAATTTCTTTAATAAAAAACAAGAACAGAGTACTTTTTAAATTTTGTGATTGATTGAGCTTGATAACTGGACTCCCTTTCTTAGATGTATGTTACTATTCAATGTCACATTATTAGCAGCAGGAAAAAGAAGCAGAATGCATAATGATGAAAATTTTGTGAAGAAGCTTGAAACATTTTACGATCATAAAAATTATATACCCAGTGAAATGACTGATTAATAATCTACTGTCACATTGCAAGCAATAGTGAGGAAAGGGGACTTAACTATATTTGAATGTTCTGAGCAAACAGACACTTAGCAGGGAAAAATATTTAAAAACATGTGCAACACTGATTATTTTTCTAACGATGCGACGTGTTTTTGAAGTCAAAAGTCTTTCGCTTAATGATTTTTTTATGATAGAAATTTCTTTAGTAAGGACATTAAGGATGTCTTAACTTGCCAAATTTATTATAATCAGAAAACAATAGTAAGTTCTAAAGGTTAACGAATTAAAATTAGTTCTTATTGATGGGGGGCTCCAATTCAAATTACACAGACGAAAAAATATAAATTCATACTCACAAATCATTGAAAATAATCGTTTTGGATTTTGAGAAATACTTGTAAATTAAATGCTAACATTATAATGCTGTTCACGCCCGTATTTACGAACACTCACGTTTTTATGAACTAGTTACTAATCCCTACCCTGTGATACCATAGATACAATGATAATTTTAATTCCCATTTACGAAGTAAAATTTGAAATAATCTCTTTTTGTCAAATTTTTGTTTCCTACCAGGTTTTTAATGTTATATTTTTATAATCTGATATTTTTTTTAACTTTTTATGCACTTCCTTTTTAAATCTGCCTGAGGACTTGATTCATTCTTGAACAACGTTGCGTTGTGTTCAGACACTTGTGGGAACAATAGCCGAACATACATGGATATCATATTTTAATGAGAAAGAACTGTGGTCCTGAATTGGACTCTTGTCCTTCCCGTTGTTAGAACATAGACAGTTTGGAAACTCTTTAAAATTTGATCTCTGCTGTTCTTTAGTTGTTTTCATTTGAATTAATAGTATGTCCAGGAGAAGACTGAGTCGATTTCGTTGAGAATTCATAGAAGTTGAAGAAACGACTATGTTTATCAGTTCAAGTAAAAAAGAAAATTCTAATACAGGTAAACGAAAAATATTAAATGAGACAAAAATCCTAAAAATAGGTCATTGCAAAGAACAGCCTCTCGACCATTTAAAAACTCAGAAAATACCTTCGAAAAAGAAAACAGTACCAGCAAAAGTGCTCCCTATCCAAAATATTGTTGTGTGACAAAACTTCATAAACTGGAAAAAGCTTTGCTTGCTTGGTTGAGAAAAATGAGTTGAATGAACATTCATGTTGATGGTAATGTTATTAAAGAAAATTACAACTGTTTTGTTATATAGCTGCACATAAAAGCTTCTAAGCATCAGACCTCTGGCAATGAAAAAAGAAAAAAAAATTTAATTAGACTCGGTTTGAGCTTTAAAAAGTTGTATGGAGAAAACGGAATCAATAAAATAAAAGTTTATAAGAATTTTATTTTGCACATGTTTTTTATAGTTCATGTTAAATAATTTTTTATAATATTTTATTTCTAACAAAAATTACTTTGGTAAAAAAAAAATTAGATCTTAATAATCTATTACATTATTTTTACGAACTATTTTACAGGTTCCTAATAACGCCAAAACGAGCGTCTGCTGTATAACAGTGGTATAAAAAGACTACTTTTAATTATTTTTGTCAGCCTTTTGTGATACATTTAAAAATACGGAAATATTTTTATTAAAATAATTCTTTTACACAAACAAGGATTATTTGAATTGATGTTTATGTATTTTTTAAAAATTTCTGAGGTTTCATAAAAAAACCACAGTTTATGAAATTTTCCTTTTTTATAATTTCAAGTTGTTGGAGAAGAATTAAAATTTTCCCGGAATAATCTTTTAGAACACTTAATTAAATTGCAATCTGACATCATGAAAAATACTCTATTTTCTAAATATTAGTTGCCAAAGCATACAAACAAAATCAGTTCAACAAGATAAAACATTAGCACTCCTTAATAATATATGGTCAACATATTTCTCAAACTAATCCCGCAATGGACCACATACACGAGTTGGACCATGCATGTCACTTTAGCATCCTAAACTTTGGTGTTTCTTTCATCGAAGATGTAAAGACTAGAGTTGTGTAATCAATATAGACCATAATTTTAATCGCTCTATAATCATGCCATGCAGTAATATCAAACCTTGCAATAACTTGTTCTTCTTCTTCCTGTGTCAAAGAAAGCTATAAATTATTCTCCAAATCAAACCCGAAGTCATAAGTTAGGAAACAAGTTAATTTGCTATGTACCAAGTAAAATTTATTTCATTCAGATTACGATTCTGTAATTGAGAAAGAGAGATTCAAAATCTAAAAATGTAATTTTTTGTGATAACATATACAATGACTTTATAATTAAATGAGTGAAATGGATGAAACTGATTTTCTTCCACGAAATCCCAAGATTTAAAGACACAATCTTAATTCATTTATCCCAAATGTCTTTAATATCCTACTCAGTAATATTACAGCTATTATAAGATAAAATAATGTAAAAGTACATAAATCTTATATGCATTGCTAATAAGGACCATGCATTGACTTTACAACTTGACACTCGACTTGTTTTTGAATGTTTATAAACTTTATGTAGTTTAATATTTATAAAAATATTTTTCATAAAGTAAAATCTTAAAATATTAATATAATGTGATTCCTGCATATTTGCAGAATGCATTTAAATACAAAATTGGTGTTAAATTATAAAATTTCATAATTTTACATTTTAGAATATACTATCTAAATTCATTAGGATCATATCATTGCTCATATGGTTTACAATATAATATTATTTTAATTTCTGTAATTTAAATCAATATAGTTAAGTAATAATTAATTTTCTTATATGTTATATAAAATAATATAATTAAAATAATAAAACATTTTTGAGAATTAAATTAAGAAAACTAATATAAAATTTGCAACGTAATATAAACATTTCGTTACAAACTATAATAATAATAATTTGATCATATTCTGTTGTTATAAGTTTCAAATAACAACTATGAAAAGTCTAATATACATTATTTACTTTCTATTTTTCAAAATATTTGTATTGTTATTTTTATTTTATTTCCCCTTCATGTATTTCAGAAATTTCTTAATTTATTCTGAAATTATCAATTCAGATTTTTCCATTTACATTCTCCTCCTCATGATAACTGCAAATACAAACAACTTTAACTGTTATTTTGAATAGCTGCGAAAGAGTTGAACAAAAAGCGGATGTATGTAGAAGACGCAGATGTGTAAAAAAATGTTTTCGTACAACCCTGTGATGTCTGCGGATGAATTTATCTTTATTCATGTTTTCCGCCAAGTCATTTGCAAGTAAATTTTATACTCGCGCTCTCTTTGTCTCTCACTGACTCTGTTTTCATTTCGAATTGTGTTTACAAAACCATCTCGGAGTTACCAAACTTTCTACGTTAGCATATTTTTCTTATCATGAAATAAATTTCCTGGCTTCTCCAAACCTATTCTGAAACCTGTTGTTTACTTTTGATGGAAATGCACCGTGAAATATATTATTTCTTGATAACATGATTCTCTGAACACTGTAAGGGTCATTTTACTCCTCATTTTTTATTTGCTTATGTAAGCATCAATATTTATATTTTTCTAAACTTTATTTTACACCATGTAAATTATAATGTTATGAGAATAAATCAACAGCTAGACATTTTTATTATTTCTTATGATATTAACTTTTAAGCTTTTCTTTTTATGAAAAATTTATTAAACATATATTTCTATCATGTCACACATTTGAACATTTATTATGCCTACAGTTAAAACAATCAATTCGTTTTGTTTTTAGAAATGGTCATTATTATGATGAACTAAATAGAAAGGGTATAGAAATGAGTTTTCCTTTTAAACAATAAAAATGCATTTTAAGTTCTATTATCTTTGTGCCAAGATCTTAATCAGCATGCCTTTCTAAAGATAGGGGAATATTAAGTTTGTTATATGTTAGACAACATAAAAATACGTCAGAATTTTTTATTGTATCAGAGATATATATCATTATATAGAGAGAAATATATTTTTCCTTATTATAGTTTTTAGACACATGAAAGATTTGGTCAATTTAATGAAATAGAAATTATTTAATAATTTTAATATGAGATACTTTTTTTTAAAAAAAAAAGCAACTTATATTAAATGACCTTTATACTTAATTTGAAAGTAATGGTTTACAAATTATCAATCTTTATTCATATTTATTTCAATATTAAAGTTTAAAATAGCATTTCAAACATTACCTTCATTAATACAAGTTTTCATTCAATTCATTGAATTTTCAAAATATTTTTGTAACATAATTTTAGAAAAAGGCTAAAACAAAGGAATAAGCTAATTTAAAATTATATTTTGATTGTATTCATAAAGAAATTTTGTAATAAAAACAATATCATAAAATGAAATGAAATTATTTTTCAATATTTTTTTTGTAAAAATGATTACAAAGCAAAGCAATATTTACTAGAATATTGGTTTTGATAATTAGAAGAACGACATTTTAACTGGGATAAATGTATCAATCAATTTAAAATTAAGATATTACTTTATTATAAAAAATTCAAGCAATTCTTCATTCTCTGATAAGTTTTTTTCTAATTTCAGAAATAAAATCAGAAATAATGAATCAAGCTGGGCTAAGCGGTTAAAAGTAATAAAAAAAGTTATAATTAGCTTTGTAAAGAGTTGTGTTTATTTAACAGATTTTAAGCACTAAACTACCGTGGGAGGCAATTCTATTCATAATTTTAATTAACATCTAGCTTGTGGACATTCGACATTTATCAGTTTAAGGAGCAATTGAGAAATAACTAAAAAAGTATTTAAATTTATCATATTTGAACAACAAGGTAGAAGGATAGACTATCTTATGCTTGGTAAGATTACTAATTTTTATTTTCCTAGTAATTCAGAAAAACATTTGGGAATAAATTCGTTGTATTTCATGTAATTTTATTTAAATTTTAAAAGTACAATTTTCATTTTGCTAAAAATAAAAATTCCTATTTGTATTACTTTAGCTTATGTTGATACAGAAAAAATAAACAGAATTTTTTTTGCTAATTCAATTTCAAGTAATAACATTTCAAAAAGGAATTGATTCTATGTGTAAGGTGTAACAAACGCTTAGAAAAACAGTATATAGTAATAAATTTTCAATCAGCTTCAAATAGTGAAGATGAAAGAAATGAATTATTCTACTTAAGGAAAAATATATATATACCTCTTACAAAAATGATAGTTGCTGACAGCGCCATCTCCAAATTTTTAGCTCATGAGCACTGAAAAAAAACATTTATAATATAAGAGCTCTTTGCTAAACTAATTTATTAAACTTTTGCCAAAATCATTTATTAAAGAGAAATCTAAGTTGAAGTATCTTATTTTAGAGCTTTGAATTAATTAAAGATTGTAGGAACTATTAGAAAAATACTTGCTGCCACTTTTATGTCTAAATTAAAATATATTCTTTTACAAATGCCATTATTCTTTCATTTTAATTCGTTTTTCTTCTTCTTTAACTTAAATCCCGATTAAAAATATTTTTTATTATAAATAAAAGTATTTTTTATTGATATATTTTAATTTTAAATTGATTGATACATTTATCCCAGTTAAAATGTCGTGCTTCTAATTATCAAATAAAATATATATTCTAGTAAATATTGCTTTGCTTTGAAATCATTTTTACAAAAAAAAATATTAAAAAATAATTTAATTTCATTTTATGATATTTTTTTATTACAAAATTTCCTTATGAATGTAATCAAAATTTAATTTTTTATTATTGGTGTCTTTTCAGCAGTATTTATAAGCATCTGCTCAGAACTCTGACAAAAGTATCTAAAAAAATAGCAAAATGCAAAAGTAAAAGCATTTGAGAGATGAGTAAATAGTTTATGAATAGTAAATTACGTGAAATATTTCGTAATTATGAATTTTTTAAGAAAAATCAATCACAAATTTTACTCCTAGTTTCAGAAATAAAATCACAAAATAGATATAACTGACAACTTGCGTGTATCAAGCTATAGTAAATATAATAGAAATATTGATTTACGCTTCACGACAATTCAAAGCGAAATTATAGTGTAAAGAAATTCTTTTCGTCGGGACGAGAAACATCTGCTTCTGATATATTCTGCATTAAAAAGAGCTTTTAAGCACGCTTGGATGATAGCAAAACTTGTTTCTATTAATAATGTTTGAGTGACCACAAGGAAGATATTAGATTTCTTTGTCTTGTGATATTGTTTAACGTATTGCTTTCCAAAGATTTATCGAAGCATTTGGATTGAAATTCTATGTAACTTACATTATTTTATCTAAACAATACATTTTTTTATTTTAATTAAGAAAAAATATAGCGCTTTATAGGAGTAAAACTAACATAACTATTTTAATTATATTTTTTTTAACAGAATGCATATATAGAAAACGTGAAATAATTTTAGTTATGCAAAACTTTAGTTGACAGGAAACTATAATGATGAATACGTAAGTAAAAGCATTCTACTCAATTGATTGGCCAACAATTAAAGTAATTTTACTTTAATGATAAATTAAAGAACTTTAATGATAATGACTAACTGTTAAATAAATGATTGTATTAAATTTTACTTTTTTTGTTTCCATAAATTAATCAAATTTAATAAATACACTTATTTTGAAATTAAATTAATAACAACAACAATTTTAAATATAACTGCTATATACCTATTTTAAATATTAAAATGTAGAATATTATGTAGTAAAATTATTCCAGCATATATTACTACAGGGTTACTCTTAAAACAAAGCAAAATGCATGTTTCCTATCTAATTTCATAACACATATACATTTTAATTACCGAAAGAAAAATCATAATCACTAAATTTTGACATTATTCTATCTCATTTTTTAGAATAAAATTTATTTTATAAATTTACATGTTATTTTTTTTCATTAATCACTATATAGAACATTTTGTAGTTTCTTAATATTATAAAAACTGATATATAAATTTTCAGACACATTTTAATCTATTGGCATTCAATTAAAAGTGGTACAACGTACACTATGTGTAAGAAATTCCAACAACAACTTGATTTCAATCAATAAGGTGGCATTTGATTATTTACTTATTACTTATTTGAAAAACAGGACGTTTAGTATAATATGCATTACAATCTTAAAATCAAATGATATATAATTTAAGAAAAAGGGAAAACATATTCCTCGATTAAATAAAACGTCTATTCAAGCTTTTTCTATAAAACTAAACGCATAATTATTTTTCCTCATTCTTATATAATAATTTATGATTAAATTTTAATATCAGTAATATAATTAGAATCCTAATTTTGCAATATTTTCTTATGTTGCATACGAATTCGTAGTAATTTTCAAACTATTTATTTTTGAATTTTAATAATTTTTACGGTAAAGAACTTTTGTAATCATTAATTTATTTCTTTTTAATAAATTCTTAGTTTTATTTTTAGAAGTGCATCAAAATGAAATTTTACAGTTTACGAAATGGTTTTTGGTATCCTTATTTAAAATTCCAATGTATTAAAATTTTATACATGTAGCAACATTTTTTATATCGTTCTATTCCTTTCACTATTATTCTTTACAGTTATTATTGCATTATTTGCAAATATAATTTTAAATGTATAGATTTACCTTTTTCCTAAAAAGAAAAAAAAATCTTGAAATGAGCGTTTTCTTAACTGACATATCGAATATTTTTTAAAAAAGAGAAGATATAAAATTAATGACTTCATATCTACAAAAAATCCACAGCTATTGTTAAGAAATAAGATTACTTAACATTATTTATGAGTATTTAGCAAATTCCATATTATTTTTATTTTGGTGTGCCTAAATAACTAAGCAAAATTTTATTTAAAATAAAATTTAACTTAAAAGCACAAATATGTTATTTATTTTTATTGGAATACAGAAGCTAATTATAAATTACAATTATTTTTTGATAATTATTTATTGACACAGATATCTAAATAGAACTACACCTTCAATGTTTAGAAAAACCTTAAATACAGTAGTAAGTAAAACATAAAAATCTAGCATATTGAAAACATATACTTTCATTAATTACATTACATAAATATTATACTATAGTATTTTGTGATATTTTATATAGGAAAGGAAACTATGACTAAAGTAAAATAAAATTTGCACTTAATTCATTTAAAATTAAAAAAAGAAAAAAATACAAAATAAAATTTTGCTTTTCTGCAAGACGTTAAAGCCGTTGGGAAATCATTAGTTAGGAAGATGTTATCGTTAATGGAGTGAAGTGAATTCGAATCACAAACCCAACTGAAGATTCTTTGTATTCACAAATGGTAATCTTAGCTCGTAAAATATGTCATGATTGCAATGCCTACCATGTGAAATGATGCCTGTAAGTTGGCAGACCAAATATTGGGATCTTCTTTGTCTCTGTTTCTAAATTATGAAGATCCGGGTCACGATGACACTTCCGTTGGATGCCCCACAGCATAAGGTTGATATCACATCCATAATTATAGTGCTAAATAGTGAAAACTCCCAGTGACGGGGCATTGGAAAAAATAAATGTGCCCACTTAATTGAAAATAATTTCAATAAAAAACTAGGAAATTATAACTTTGAAAATTCCTTTGAATAAAATAATAACGTAACTTGTAAATTAATCATTTATACTTATAAATATTTTATTCTAGCATTTCAATGTTAAAATTAATTACATTTTAATGAGCAAACAATTGTATGATCCTGATCAAAACTTAATGCATAAATAAAAAAAAAATAAAAAAAGCCCCCAAAAAACATTAAAATTGTTTTTAATAAATTTAAAAAATAAAATATATTAACCTGAATTAATGAAGCCAAACCAATGAATTAAACAAATTAAGGACATTAATTCACTTTCGGAGGAAATTATCACCAGCAATTCTGTCAGCTGTCGGCAGTATTTAATTGAAATTTTTTTACTTAGTTTTTTTCTTTGAAAAACTGTCAAGAATAGGAATGGAGCAAAAGGACATTTCGAAACTTCTCCGACACTCAATTTTTGAAGAAAATTTAATTTGAAATATCATGTTTCATAGGAAGAATATTAATGTTTAATAATTATAGAAAAAAATTTAAAAATTCAGTAGTTTTTATTTTTTGTGTCGAAATATCATTAACAGACATAAAAAAGTTTTCAAACTTTTTTACTAATTTTACTCGCTAATTAATTCGTATTCATACGTTCTCATTCTTTTGCGTTTTTTAATTAAACCTGTATTAAGTTTTTTATTTAAATCCTTTTTGTATGGGTTATTTTAAGTGTCTGTGTTAGGTATCTAATGTTCAGATTAATACAAATATTTTTCCAAAACTCAGTCAGTGAAGAGAATTGTGTCTTAGAAAAAATATATTAATTACTAAAATTTTATTTTAACAAATTTCTAGATTATTTTTCGAATAACTATTATCTTAAATTTCTTAATTTTGAATCCCTTTTAATTAGCTCTTTTAGTATTTATAATATAGCAATGTTTATTACAAAAAAAACGAAGCTTTATTTATGTTAAAATTATTTTGTTTAATTTTAAGATTTAGCTGTGTAGAATATGTCATTAATTTTTAAATATACTTCAGAAAAAGGGAACTTTTCTTTCGAAACTTAGAATTAGGATTTAAGTATTATTTTCATGAAACGGGATCATTAAAATGGAAGATATGGATTATAAATTTAAAGTTAGATTTTAGCAAATTAAAAATACTTCAAAAAA